>JARQOC010000669.1:0-66088 GCA_033576535.1 Allobates femoralis | reverse complement strand
ACAGCCTAATATATACAGTTCAGCACAGCCGCCAGGTAATATATACAGCCAAGCACAGGCTCCAGGTAATATATATAGACTAGCACAGCCTCCAGGTAATATATACAGCCCAGCATAGCCTCGTATAACATATATTGCCCAAGACAGCCTCAAGGAGGATATATACATACTAGATGTGTGCCCGATGCGATCACATTGGAGGGCGAGGATTGGTGCGGCGGCGGGATGCAGGGGGCGGCTAAGTGGACACACACACACCTACACGCACAGTAGGGGGACGGAGGAGAGAAAGGACAGAGAGGGACGGAGGAGAGAGAGGACAGAGAGGGACGGAGCAGAGAGAGGACAGAGAGGGACGGAGCAGAGAGAGGACAGAGAGGGACGGAGCAGAGAGAGGACAGAGAGGGACGGAGCAGAGAGAGAGGACAGAGAGGGACGGAGCAGAGAGAGAGGACAGAGAGGGACGGAGCAGAGAGAGAGGACAGAGAGGGACGGAGCAGAGAGAGAGGACAGAGAGGGACGGAGGAGAGAGAGGACAGAGAGGGACGGAGGAGAGAGAGGACAGAGAGGGACGGAGGAGAGAGAGGACAGAGAGGGACGGAGGAGAGAGAGGACAGAGAGGGACGGAGGAGAGAGAGGACAGAGAGGGTAAGTTACATGAATGTGCATCCAAAGCTCCTGTTTCACTGACACTCAGGAGCCGGCCGGCTGCTTCTTTGCACAACGGGGCCCCCAAGCACTGCAGGCCCCCCGACTTCAGTAGTTATGCCCCTGGGTCTCCTATCCTGGTGTATAGGTTCCCCATTCTGGTATATACAGTATATCTCCCAGTATGGTAAATATGTCCTCCAACCTGGTATATATGGGCCCATACTGGTATATGTCCCCATCTGCACACTGGATATATAATGCACTGTATTGATCACACCTGGTGCTGCCTACAGGACACACATATATATGGAGCCATATAAAATAATATGTGATGTCCTGTAGGTTCAGATGTGATCAGTCAGTGCAGGGCTCTGTATACTGGGGTCTGTGGTATCTGCTGGGGTCATAGTGATTTATTGCAGGAGTCTGCTCTTTCCTGTAGGTCGGGTGATGCTGGAGCCGATAATCCAGCACTAACAGCCCGACCTGATCTGCCACAGACTCCTGCAATCACTCTGATCCCCAGCAGAGCAGACCCTGACCGGACTGAGGAGCGTCCTGCTGCCCCACACCATGATTAATGACCTCCTGCTTACCAGCATCTTCTGAGGTCAGTCCATCCACAATCTGCTCTCCGGGAGGCTGAAGGAGCAGGTGAAGTGTCCCCTGCAGACCCCGTCCACACAGTGTGCAGGGGGCCTGTCTGCAGCTGCTGATGTGATCTGCGAGCAGCGGGAGGGAGAATAGATACATTCAATCCACAGTGCCTCCCAGCACCGACAGCTCCACGCTGATATTGGTGCGCCTGCACCCCAGGCCAGTCGACGCTGCGACGTGATGTTGCCACGCAGGGAGGCAGGGGCCGTGCAAGGCGCGGGGGTGGGGGTGGAACAGCGGCACCGGACCCGCGGCTGGAGCCTTGGGGGCCACCTAACCGGCCGGGGCCCTGGTGCAGCTGCACCAGCTGCACCACGGTAGGTCCGCCCCTGCAGCTTTCCTATTATACAGGTTATTTTATTTTATCCAGAACCAAAACTCACCAAGTGCAAGAAAATATGTCTTCACCCAATGAGTGTTCAAAGACAAATGATTGATATTGACACAGCCTGGTCTTTTACAGCCACTGTTCCATGACATCACATAAGCCATTGTGACATCATCCTATGCAAATGAGCACATGGCATAACAGGAAGACCAAAGCCACAGAGCAAGTCACATGATCAGCTTGACTGATAGGCCTGAGTTTGACAACAGTTCTAAAGTCTGTATATTTATATAAAGCTGAATGTATGTGTGTGTATCAAAGTTCCGCCCCCGGTAGTGGCATGGTAGGACAGGGTCCCATCAGATCTAAGCTCACCTTGTCATGGTTTATGGGCAAACAGTTACTGGCCAATATGTGTACTAAGAACCTTACTTTACAAAGATAAAACATCCAAAAAAAATCCAAAAATTTAGTTTTTTTTCAAAAAACGCATGTTTTTATATTTTTTCTCAAATGCATAGGTGTTTTACTTCTACCTATCCATATGTGTATATACACACATGATTGGTAGTGATTGAGAGCTGCTGTGAACCTTTTATTGTAGATAGATAGATATAAAAAGATGGAGAGATATAGGTAGTTGGATAGATAGATAGATAGATAGATAGATAGATAGATAGATATCAAAATATTAGCAGCACCCTGGTAATGCCAATCACATGCAAACACTGATGTTCCCAGAAGATGGACAAACAGTAGTAAAAGTGCTAACCGTACAAGGACGTAAACCTGTGATGGAGCCTGTTTTCTACTATACAGCTTTTCTATTATACAGGTTATTTTATTTTATCCAGAACCAAAACTCACCAAGTGCAAGAAAATATGTCTTCACCCAATGAGTGTTCAAAGACAAATGATTGATATTGACACAGCCTGGTCTTTTACAGCCACTGTTCCATGACATCACATAAGCCATTGTGACATCATCCTATGCAAATGAGCACATGGCATAACAGGAAGACCAAAGCCACAGAGCAAGTCACATGATCAGCTTGACTGATAGGCCTGAGTTTGACAACAGTTCTAAAGTCTGTATATTTATATAAAGCTGAATGTATGTGTGTGTATCAAAGTTCCGTCCCCGGTAGGGGCATGGTAGGACAGGGACCCATCAGATCTAAGCTCACCTTGTCATGGTTTATGGGCAAACAGTTACTGGCCAATATGTGTACTAAGAACCTTACTTTGCAAAGATAAAACATCCAAAAAAAATCCAAAAATGTAGTTTTTTTTTTTTTTTTTTTTGAACCATATTTTTATTGGGTTTAAAATATTTCACAAGTAAGAATTGTTAGGATAAGCATATCCAACATTAATTTACACGTTATAAATAACTGAAACTGAAGCTAACAGTAATCATCTAGTTGTAAATCCAACTGAAAACTTTCCCCAAACCCTTCCCCTCCCACTCCGGAAATTACCTCTTATTTCTATCATGTCTTATATTCTCAAGATAGTTTAAATATGCTATAGATATACCAGTTTAACATTCATTTTAGTTTTTCAAATATCACACCTCAGTCTACCAAGTGTCCCACATAATTCCCCTTCTGCATACCAGACCGTCGAACGAAAAGGTAGCATAAAGTTGATTATGTCATCATCTGTGAATTCCTTTTCAATAAACAGTTTCCATTTGAAGAAAAATTTCTTTGTTAGTTTATTTGGACTACGCAACGCATCCATCGATTCGAGTGTCAGAGTGTGGCGCATCATTAATTTGATCTGGTTCAGGTCTGGGGGTCTGTCATTGAGCCAGTGTTGGAGGAGGAGTCTTTTAGCAAGTATCGCAATGTAGTGCCATAGTACATGTGGCTGCCTGTGGACTCCATCATCCTTCTGATAGTGAAAGAGCCAGCGCAACGGGTCTAGACCCACCATATCCCCACACAGCTCCTCCGCCCAAGTAACCACTTTTCTCCAGTAATCTTTTGACTCAGGACAAGACCAGAGACCATGTTCCAGGTCCGTCAACTCAGTTCTACATTTTGGGCAGTGAATCCATCTCCCCTGATTGGCTTGGGAGGGGGGAACATTGAAGCCCTGAATAGCCCCATGCATAATCCTGAATTGGGAATCCCTCCACCTCTCATTACTAATGCATCTTCTCATAAGTCCCCATCCCTCTAGAATTTTCTGGGTGAGTTCAGGGTCTTTGATGTGTTTTCGCCACTTGTTGAAGAACCCTCTCCTCCTCAGCGGGCGCAGGATTTGTTGTAGTTTGGCATATAACGAAGTAATTGATACCTCACTTACGTCAATGCCAAGTATTTCGGACCATAAGTTGTTATCAACCTCACCCGAGAGGTCCCGCAGGCGCGAAAGGAGATGATGATCCAACTGACGATACTGCATCGCCTGAAACTGGGGTAAATTAAAAGTAGTGAGCACCTCTTTCTCCGTCATCCACCTTCGTTCCTCAAAATTTATGAGGTCTTCTAGTGTATTGACTCCCTTTTCTTTCCAGCTTTTAAATAGGGCGTTTTCACGACCCAACTCAAAAGCCGGGCATTTCCACGGGTTAAGACTTCTGGAGATTTTCCATGCCAGTTTAAGTTTTTTCCTGACCTCTCTCCATGTTATAATAGTGTCTCTATATGTTACTGTATTTTTCAAGGCGGTCGGAAGGCAGGATAACGGAGAATGCAACAAAGCGGTCAAGTCCCATGGTTTCGCCCATTCTCCCTCTAATTCTAAGTCTGAAAACTTGCTTGTTCCCTTAATCCAGTCCAGTACATATCGTAGGTTACATGCTAAGTTATAACCCCTAACATCAGGAAGCTGCAGTCCCCCTTCCTGTTTGGGTTGTATTAATGTCCTAAAGGCTATTCTAGCTTTCTTTCCTCTCCATAAGAATTTAGTGAAAGCTTTGTTAATTCTAATAATATCCGTATGTTTCATTAACATAGGAATGGTTTGGAGAGGGTAGAGTAATTTTGCAAAGCTCATCATTTTGAGTAGATGGCAGCGGCCTAACAGAGACAATGGCAGTCCTTCCCATCTTCCCAATTCCTGTTCTATTTTTGTAACAATCGGTAAAAAGTTAAGTTTATATGTCAGCCCACTGGATCTGGCTAAGTGTATCCCCAGATATTTGAGACTATGTTTCGCTACAGGTAGTCCGCAAAAGTGGTCCCCTTTCGTGCTCCTTCTTCTTGGTTGATAAAGAGGACTTCACATTTGCCTTTATTTAAAGCAAAGCCTGAATATCTACCCCATTTCTCTATATCTGACAATAGATCTGGAAGGTCTCTTTCTGGGTTCTGAACATATAAGATAATATCGTCAGCGAAAAGTGAAAGCTTAATTTCAGCCTTCCCTACTCTAAAACCCTCATAGGTGTGATGACGTTCCAGATATAGTGCCAGAGGTTCTATAGCTAGATTAAATAGTAGGGGGGATAGTGGGCAGCCCTGTCTCGTTCCCTTTTGGAGGGTAAAGGAATCTGATAGAAAGCCAGGCGTACTAATACACGCTTTGGGGTTACTGTATAAGGCTTTAACATATTGTCTAAAGGGGCCTCGTATACCTACAGAGTCAAGCACTTTACCCAGCCATGACCATCTGACATTATCGAATGCTTTTTCAGCGTCAAGAGTGATCATGGCTGGGTTACCACCGTTAATCTTTGTTTTCTTTCCCATAACATCTATCATCAGCATTGCTTTTCTAATATTCGTCGTGGTCGACCTCCCCTTTACAAAACCCGCCTGATGTATGGGTATCAATTTGGGTAGGATCACCGCCAGTCGATCAGCCAGAATTTTGGAGACTAGCTTCAAGTCTTGATTTATTAATGAGATCGGTCTATAGTTTGCTGGGTCTGTGGGTGTTTTTCCCGGCTTAGGTATCAATTTGATGTAAGCTAGATTCATCCTCTCAGGTATAGGAGCCCCACCCAGTATAGAATTAAATAGGTCGCATAGCACCGGAGTGATCTGCTCCCTTAGTGACTTGAAAAAAGCTCCGTTATATCCATCTGGTCCGGGCGCTTTACCTGGGTTTAAATGACGTATAGCCAGTTCAATTTCGCCAGTAGTAACTGGGCTATTAAGAAATTGAGCATCCTCCTGGGAAACCGCTGGCAGCGTTAACCCTCCCAACCAATCAAGGCTGTCTGAGTTATCAGTGTTGGCCTCCGTATAGAGAGAGGCATAATACCTGCCCAACACTCTAGAGATGTTTTTAGGGTCATGCCACGTATTGCCATGTGTGTCTACTATCGCTTGTATCGGGGAGGGTCTATATCTACCTTTAGCTAGCCTGGCTAATAAACGTCCTGCTTTATCCCCGAATTTCTGAAGTTCTAGTTCCAAGCGATTTTTATAAATATCTTCCCGTTTTCCCGCCCATACATCAAAATCTCTCTTTGCTTGGATCCATTTATCTCTGTCAGGAGCCGCCATTGTGGTCTGATATTGCGTATACGCATCTCTTACCATTAGGCTGGTTTGAATAAATTTATCTTTGATTTGTCGTTTAATTCTCATGGTATATGCCATGATGTGCCCTCGCATCACCGTTTTTGCTGTTTCCCAGTATAGAGCTGGATCAGATCTATGTTCCCGATTGTCAGAAGAGAAGTGCGCCCACCATTCTCCCAGTAAGTTAGTAAAATTTTCTTCTCTGACAAAGGTGTAAGGGAATCTCCATAAGTAATCGGAGCCTTTCTCAAATTTGTCCCTGGTCTCTAACACCAATGGGCTATGGTCCGAGATTAGCATGTCCTCGATTTTGATGCTCGTCATTTGTTGGATTATCTTGGGTGAAAGAAAGAACATATCCAACCTGGACCACGACCCATGGGGGTGCGAGAAGTGGGTAAACTCCCTACCTAATGGATTCACCAACCTCCAAGCATCTAGCAATCCAACTTCTCCCACTAAGTTTTCCAAGACACTGTGATCATCCGCCCCACTTCCTGCTTGCTTCCTCAAATGCGTTTGTGATGTAGTGCGTCTATCTTCCTCTTCCTTCATGACCATGTTGAAATCTCCACCAATTATTTTATTATTCTCGCTGTCTAGGAGCAGTGATTTTTGTAATTGTTGGAAGAAGGGTTTCTGTTTCCCGTTAGGGGCGTAGACGTTATAGATATTAAAGATGTCATTATGAATCTGTATCGTTATTTGTATTATTCTGCCTTCCGTATCTTTAGAAGTAGATAGTATGGTATGGGCTAGTGACCTATGTATCAGAATTAGGACTCCCGCCTTTTTTTCTAGTGCTCCCGACCCGTAGACCTCTCCCACCCATAATTTCTTAAGGCGAAAAAAGTCCTCCGCGGCCAGGTGGGTCTCCTGGAGCAGAGCTATATCCACATGCAGCCTCTTAAGATGACGTAAAACCATCATGCGCTTTGCCGGGGAGCGCAGTCCCTTGACATTCCAGGAGGCCCACCTAACCATCGGAAGCCTCCCCGTTCGGGTCCCCAACTCTCTTCATGGTGAATAACATCAAATTATCTATCTCAACTGGTATGTTTTTAAGTGATGTGTGAGAAACAACAATGTTACATCTTTTTAAATACACTTTTCCAAGGGCAATTTCCGTTTTTTCCCCCCTTTTCTTCCCTCCCCCCCACCCCCCAATCCATCCCCCACCCCCCAATCCATCCCCCACCCCCCAATCCATCCCCCACCACCTTTCAACATCAAAAAGTCTGCGACTTCACTTATGTCCTCGAGTGCGAACCACACAATTGGCTCCACCCCGCCTCTTCCTCCGCCACCTCTGAAAGTATTTAATCAGTCAACATGGACACTCCAACATTTTGCCCAAACAACTTCAGAGACCATTTAGAGACCATCCATAGTAGTGTAGGGTAAGTATGCAACTGTCCCAAGGGCCATATCTCGTGGGCCCTACATATAAACCCCCCACATCCCTTCTCACGTTCTCTACGATCACATGAAGTCTTGGAGGAACCGTAGTCCTTTGTTATGGTCAAAAGTCCATCTCAGGTCTCCTGAACGGATAAGGTCCTTCTGAATACGATAGTAACAGTGAGTTCTCGTTCTCGTTCTTGTGGGGCAAACCTAAATCAAGAGAGAGAAAAAAAAGAAGAGGAGAGAGAAAGAAAAAGAGAGAGGAGAAAAAAAAAAAAAAAAAAAAAAAAAAAAAGGGAAAAGGGGGGGGGAATGTATTCTCCTCCTGATGCGACCAGGGCTCTTCTTCTTTTCCCTCAGGGCATCTGCTGCAGATCCGTCAGATGCGAATGTCCTCAAAATTAGTACATTTTGGTCTGTTCCTGCGTCACTTTTTCTTTTGCTGCCATCTGTTTCCGGCTTGTCTCTGTTGCTTTGGGTTGCCCAGGGTTGCTCCTTTTTGTGCTCCATCTTCCAATTGGGAGTACGATCTGAGTCTATAGGATCTCACTGAGGTTCTGTCCAATTCTCTTTCTGGCTCTGACGCGGACGTAGGTTTCACAGGTGACCCCTTGCTAGTACGGAGTGGAGACTCGGATCTTCTTGGGGAGGCTAGATTATCTTTGGCAGCCACCATTGCCTCCTCTGGATCCGAGAAGGACAGCATGACACCTTCTCTGGATCTGAATCGTAGGGTTGCAGGGAAATTCAATTGGAAGCGGACGTTTTTCTTGTGTAGCAGTGAACACGTCTCACTGAAAGCCCGTCTGCGACGTGTGACTTCTACAGAATAGTCCGCAAATACCAGTGCTCTATGTCCCTGGAGTATTAGTGGTTGTTTTTTTGCCTTATATGCCCGCAAGATCTCCTCTTTGTCCCTATGATTCAAGAATTTTGCTATGGCGTGCCTGGATTTATTGGGCTCCCTAGAAGCTGTATTTGGAGCTAGACGTCTCGTGGTTTCAGGCGTCTCCTGACCGTCTCTAGGTGGACCTATTCTATGGGCACGTTCTGTTTTGCATCTATGGGTAAGACCCAGTGCTTTAGGCAGTTCCACCTCAAAAATGTCTTCTAGTTGGCTCACAGGGACAGATTCTGGGAGACCTACAATTTTCAGATTACTCCGTCTCGTCCTATTCTCAATATCCTCCAGCTTGTCATGCGTGTAGTCAGCATGTTTTTGCAGGGCCACTAGCTGTTCCTCAAGTTCTTGAATTCTGTCCTCTGCTGTTCCTATTCTAGATTCAGCCTCTAGAAGCTGTTGCTCATGGGTTTCCACTTTTGCAGACAAATCTCTGTTAGAAGCTGCCACCATTTCTGCCACTGTGGCTTTAAATTCTTCTGTTAAATGTACAGCCAATTCCCTGGCTAATTTCTTATAATCCAAGCGTTGGCATCCCCAGCTGTCTCCCGAGTCCTCTCCCCAGGTCTCAGAAGTGTGCTGGCTCTGTTCTTTGCATGGGGCTGTAGCCTGTGACTGTGGTGGTATCTGAGGCTGGTGTTGGTGTTTGTCACAGATCGCTTCTGCTGTATGCACTCTCTGTCCTGGGGGGGTTCCCTTTTTCCTCTCAGGGGCCTTCTCCTGGTGTCCCTCCATTCTCTCCCCCACATCTTCCTTCCCCAGCTGGGTATCCCTGTTCCCGGTCACCTGTCCCGGTCCTCCGCCCTGCATGTCCTCTTGTAATTGTTGTGACTCGCTAGTGCAGACCGCGCCATCACTGCGGTCTGCACATGGCGCCTTGCTTCTCTCCCCCTCACCGCTTTTTGTAAAGTAGCGAAAATGTAGTTTTTTAAAAAAACGCATGTTTTTATATTTTTTCTCAAATGCATAGGTGTTTTACTTCTACCTATCCATATGTGTATATACACACATGATTGGTAGTGATTGAGAGCTGCTGTGAACCTTTTATTGTAGATAGATAGATATAAAAAGATGGAGAGATATAGGTAGTTGGATAGATAGATAGATAGATAGATAGATAGATAGATAGATAGATAGATAGATAGATAGATAGATATCAAAATATTAGCAGCACCCTGGTAATGCCAATCACATGCAAACACTGATGTTCCCAAAAGATGGACAAACAGTAGTAAAAGTGCTAACCATACAAGGAGGGAAACCTGTGATGGAGCCTGTTTTCTACTGTACAGCTTTTCTATTATACAGCTTATTTTATTTTATCCAGAACCAAAACTCACCAAGTGCAAGAAAATATGTCTTCACCCAATGAGTGTTCAAAGACAAATGATTGATATTGACACAGCATGGTCTTTTACAGCCACTGTTCCATAACATCACATAAGCCATTGTGACATCATCCTATGCAAATGAGCACATGACATCACAGGAAGACCAAAGTCACAGAGCAAGTCACATGATCAGCTTGACTGATAGGCCTGAGTTTGACAACAGTTCTAAAGTCTGTATATTTATATAAAGCTGAATGTATGTGTGTGTATCAAAGTTCCGCCCCTGATAGGGGCATGGTAGGACAGGGACCCATCAGATCTAAGCTCACCTTGTCATGGATTATGGCAAACAGTTACTGGCCAAAATGTGTACTAAGAACCTTACTTTACAAAGTTAAAATATCCAAAAAAAAAATCCAAAAATTTAATTTTTTCAAAAAACGCATGTTTTTATATTTTTTCCCAAAAACTTAGGTGTTTTACTTCTACCTATCCATATGTGTATATACACACATGATTGGTAGTGATTGAGAGCTGCTGTGAACTTTTTATTGTAGATAGATAGATATAAAAAGATGGAGAGATATAGGTAGTTGGATAGATAGATAGATAGATATCAAAATATTAGCAGCACCCTGGTAATGCCAATCACATGCAAACACTGATGTTCCCAGAAGATGGACAAACAGTAGTAAAAGTGCTAACCGTACAAGGAGGGAAACCTGTGATGGAGCCTGTTTTTACTATACAGCTTTTCTATTATACAGGTTATTTTATTTTATCCAGAACCAAAACTCACCAAGTGCAAGAAAATATGTCTTCACCCAATGAGTGTTCAAAGACAAATGATTGATATTGACACAGCCTGGTCTTTTACAGCCACTGTTCCATGACATCACATAAGCCATTGTGACATCATCCTATGCAAATGAGCACATGACATCACAGGAAGACCAAAGCCACAGAGCAAGTCACATGATCAGCTTGACTGATAGGCCTGAGTTAGACAACAGTTCTAAAGTCTGTATATTTATATAAAGCTGAATGTATGAGTGTGTATCAAAGTTCCGCCCCCGGTAGGGGCATGGTAGGACAGGGACCCATCAGATCTAAGCTCACCTTGTCATGGATTATAGGCAAACAGTTATTGGCCAATATGTGTACTAAGAACCTTACTTTACAAAGATAAGACATCCCAAAAAAATCCAAAAATTTAATTTTTTCAAAAAACGCGTTTTTATATTTTTTCTCAAATGCATAGGTGTTTTACTTCTACCTATCCATATGTGTATATACACACATGATTGGTAGTGATTGAGAGCTGCTGTGAACTTTTTATTGTAGATACATAGATATAAAAAGATGGAGAGATATAGGTAGTTGGATAGATAGATAGATAGATAGATAGATAGATAGATAGATAGATAGATAGATAGATATCAAAATATTAGCAGCACCCTGGTAATGCCAATCACATGCAAACACTGATGTTCCCAGAAGATGGACAAACAGTAGTAAAAGTGCTAACCGTACAAGGACGTAAATCTGTGATGGAGCCTGTTTTCTACTATACAGCTTTTCTATTATACAGGTTATTTTATTTTATCCAGAACCAAAACTCACCAAGTGCAAGAAAATATGTCTTCACCCAATGAGTGTTCAAAGACAAATGATTGATATTGACACAGCCTGGTCTTTTACAGCCACTGTTCCATGACATCACATAAGCCATTGTGACATCATCCTATGCAAATGAGCACATGACATCACAGAAAGACCAAAGCCACAGAGCAAGTCACATGATCAGCTTGGCTGATAGGCCTGAGTTTGACAACAGTTCTAAAGTCTGTATATTTATATAAAGCTGAATGTATGAGTGTGTATCAAATTTCCGCCCCCGGTAGGGGCATGGTAGGACAGGGACCCATCAGATCTAAGCTCACCTTGTCATGGATTATGGCAAACAGTTACTGGCCAATATGTGTACTAAGAACCTTACTTTACAAAGATAAAACATCCCAAAAAAATCCAAAAATGTAGTTTTTTATAAAAACGCATGTTTTTATATTTTCTCTCAAATGCATAGGTGTTTTACTTCTATCTATCCATATGTGTATATACACACATGATTGGTAGTGATTGAGAGCTGCTGTGAACCTTTTATTGTAGATAGATAGATATAAAAAGATGGAGAGATATAGGTAGTTGGATAGATAGATAGATAGATAGATAGATAGATAGATAGATAGATAGATACAGTTAGGGCCAGAAATATTTGGACAGTGACACAATTTTCGCGGGTTGGGCTCTGCATGCCACCACATTGGATTTGAAATGAAACCTCTACAACAGAATTCAAGTGCAGATTGCAACGTTTAATTTGAAGGGTTGAACAAAAATATCTGATAGAAAATGTAGGAATTGTACACATTTCTTTACAAACACTCCACATTTTAGTAGGTCAAAAGTAATTGGACAAATAAACATAACCCAAACAAAATATTTTTATTTTCAATATTTTGTTGCGAATCCTTTGGAGGCAATCACTGCCTTAAGTCTGGAACCCATGGACATCACCAAACGCTGGGTTTCCTCCTTCTTAATGCTTTGCCAGGCCTTTACAGCCGCAGCCTTCAGGTCTTGCTTGTTTGTGGGTCTTTCCGTCTTAAGTCTGGATTTGAGCAAGTGAAATGCATGCTCAATTGGGTTAAGATCTGGTGATTGACTTGGCCATTGCAGAATGTTCCACTTTTTTGCACTCATGAACTCCTGGGTAGCTTTGGCTGTATGCTTGGGGTCATTGTCCATCTGTACTATGAAGCGCCGTCCAATCAACTTTGCAGCATTTGGCTGAATCTGGGCTGAAAGTATATCCCGGTACACTTCAGAATTCATCCGGCTACTCTTGTCTGCTGTTATGTCATCAATAAACACAAGTAACCCAGTGCCAATGAAAGCCATGCATGCCCATGCCATCACGTTGCCTCCACCATGTTTTACAGAGGATGTGGTGTGCCTTGGATCATGTGTCGTTCCCTTTCTTCTCCAAACTTTTTTCTTCCCATCATTCTGGTACAGGTTGATCTTTGTCTCATCTGTCCATAGAATACTTTTCCAGAACTGAGCTGGCTTCTTGAGGTGTTTTTCAGCAAATTTAACTCTGGCCTGTCTATTTTTGGAATTGATGAATGGTTTGCATCTAGATGTGAACCCTATGTATTTACTGTCATGGAGTCTTCTCTTTACTGTTGACTTAGAGACAGATACACCTACTTCACTGAGAGTGTTTGGGATGTCAGTTGATGTTGTGAACGGGTTCTTCTTCACCAAATAAAGTATGCGGCGATCATCCACCACTGTTGTCATCCGTGGACGCCCAGGCCTTTTAGAGTTCCCAAGCTCACCAGTCAATTCCTTTTTTCTCAGAATGTACCCAACTGTTAATTTTGCTACTCCAAGCATGTCTGCTATCTCTCTGATGGATTTTTTCTTTTTTTTCAGCCTCAGGATGTTCTGCTTCACCTCAATTGAGAGTTCCTTTGACCGCATGTTGTCTGGTCACAGCAACAGCTTCCAAATGCAAAACCACACACCTGGAATCCACCCCTGACCTTTTAACTACTTCATTGATTACAGGTTAACGAGGGAGACGCCTTCAGAGTTAATTGCAGCCCTTAGAGTCCATTGTCCAATTACTTTTGGTCCCTTGAAAAAGAGGAGGCTATGCATTACAGAGCTATGATTCCTAAACCCTTTCTCCGATTTGGATGTGGAAACTCTCATATTGCAGCTGGGAGTGTGCACTTTCAGCCCATATTATATATATAATTGTATTTCTGAACATGTTTTTGTAAACAGCTAAAATAACAAAACTTGTGTCACTGTCCAAATATTTCTGGCCCTAACTGTAGATATCAAAATATTAGCAGCACCCTGGTAATGCCAATCACATGCAAACACTGATGTTCCCAGAAGATGGACAAACAGTAGTAAAAGTGCTAACCGTACAAGGACGTAAACCTGTGATGGAGCCTGTTTTCTACTATACAGCTTTTCTATTATACAGGTTATTTTATTTTATCCAGAACCAAAACTCACCAAGTGCAAGAAAATATGTCTTCACCCAATGAGTGTTCAAAGACAAATGATTGATATTGACACAGCATGGTCTTTTACAGCCACTGTTCCATGACATCACATAAGCCATTGTGACATCATCCTATGCAAATGAGCACATGGCATAACAGGAAGACCAAAGCCACAGAGCAAGTCACATGATCAGCTTGACTGATAGGCCTGAGTTTGACAACAGTTCTAAAGTCTGTATATTTATAGAAAGCTGAATGTATGTGTGTGTGTATCAAAGTTCCGTCCCCGGTAGGGGCATGGTAGGACAGGGACCCATCAGATCTAAGCTCACCTTGTCATGGTTTATGGGCAAACAGTTACTGGCCAATATGTGTACTAAGAACCTTACTTTGCAAAGATAAAACATCCAAAAAAAATCCAAAAATGTAGTTTTTTAAAAAAACGCATGTTTTTATATTTTTTCTCAAATGCATAGGTGTTTTACTTCTACCTATCCATATGTGTATATACACACATGATTGGTAGTGATTGAGAGCTGCTGTGAACCTTTTATTGTAGATAGATAGATATAAAAAGATGGAGAGATATAGGTAGTTGGATAGATAGATAGATAGATAGATAGATAGATATCAAAATATTAGCAGCACCCTGGTAATGCCAATCACATGCAAACACTGATGTTCCCAAAAGATGGACAAACAGTAGTAAAAGTGCTAACCATACAAGGAGGGAAACCTGTGATGGAGCCTGTTTTCTACTGTACAGCTTTTCTATTATACAGGTTATTTTATTTTATCCAGAACCAAAACTCACCAAGTGCAAGAAAATATGTCTTCACCCAATGAGTGTTCAAAGACAAATGATTGATATTGACACAGCATGGTCTTTTACAGCCACTGTTCCATAACATCACATAAGCCATTGTGACATCATCATATGCAAATGAGCACATGACATCACAGGAAGACCAAAGTCATAGAGCAAGTCACATGATCAGCTTGACTGATAGGCCTGAGTTTGACAACAGTTCTAAAGTCTGTATATTTATATAAAGCTGAATGTATGTGTATCAAAGTTCCGCCCCTGATAGGGGCATGGTAGGACAGGGACCCATCAGATCTAAGGTCACCTTGTCATGGTTTATGGGCAAACAGTTACTGGCCAAAATGTGTACTAAGAACCTTACTTTACAAAGATAAAATATCCCAAAAAAAAAATCCAAAAATTTAATTTTTTCAAAAAACGCATGTTTTTATATTTTTTCCCAAAAACTTAGGTGTTTTACTTCTACCTATCCATATGTGTATATACACACATGATTGGTAGTGATTGAGAGCTGCTGTGAACTTTTTATTGTAGATAGATAGATATAAAAAGATGGAGAGATATAGGTAGTTGGATAGATAGATAGATAGATATCAAAATATTAGCAGCACCCTGGTAATGCCAATCACATGCAAACACTGATGTTCCCAGAAGATGGACAAACAGTAGTAAAAGTGCTAACCGTACAAGGACGTAAATCTGTGATGGAGCCTGTTTTCTACTATACAGCTTTTCTATTATACAGGTTATTTTATTTTATCCAGAACCAAAACTCACCAAGTGCAAGAAAATATGTCTTCACCCAATGAGTGTTCAAAGACAAATGATTGATATTGACACAGCCTGGTCTTTTACAGCCACTGTTCCATGACATCACATAAGCCATTGTGACATCATCCTATGCAAATGAGCACATGACATCACAGAAAGACCAAAGCCACAGAGCAAGTCACATGATCAGCTTGGCTGATAGGCCTGAGTTTGACAACAGTTCTAAAGTCTGTATATTTATATAAAGCTGAATGTATGAGTGTGTATCAAATTTCCGCCCCCGGTAGGGGCATGGTAGGACAGGGACCCATCAGATCTAAGTCACCTTGTCATGGATTATAGGCAAACAGTTACTGGCCAATATGTGTACTAAGAACCTTACTTTACAAAGATAAAACATCCCAAAAAAATCCAAAAATGTAGTTTTTTATAAAAACGCATGTTTTTATATTTTCTTCAAATGATAGGTGTTTTACTTCTACCTATCCATATGTGTATATACACACATGATTGGTAGTGATTGAGAGCTGCTGTGAACCTTTTATTGTAGATAGATAGATATAAAAAGATGGAGAGATATAGGTAGTTGGATAGATAGATAGATAGATAGATATCAAAATATTAGCAGCACCCTGGTAATGCCAATCACATGCAAACACTGATGTTCCCAAAGATGGACAAACAGTAGTAAAAGTGCTACCCCATACAAGGAGGAAACTGTGATGGAGCCTGTTTTCTACTTACAGCTTTTCTATTATACAGCTTATTTTATTTTATCCAGAACCAAAACTCACCAAGTGCAAGAAAATATGTCTTCACCCAATGAGTGTTCAAAGACAAATGATTGATATTGACACAGCATGGTCTTTTACAGCCACTGTTCCATACATCACATAAGCCATTGTGACATCATCCTATGCAAATGAGCACATGACATCACAGGAAGACCAAAGCACAGAGCAAGTCACATGATCAGCTTGACTGATAGGCCTGAGTTTGACAACAGTTCTAAAGTCTGTATATTTATATAAAGCTGAATGTATGTGTGTGTATCAAAGTTCCGCCCCTGATAGGGGCATGGTAGGACAGGGACCCATCAGATCTAAGGTCACCTTGTCATGGTTTATGGGCAAACAGTTACTGGCCAAAATGTGTACTAAGAACCTTACTTTACAAAGATAAAATATCCCAAAAAAAAAATCCAAAAATTTAATTTTTTCAAAAAAACGCATGTTTTTATATTTTTTACCAAAAACTTAGGTGTTTTACTTCTACCTATCCATATGTGTATATACACACATGATTGGTAGTGATTGAGAGCTGCTGTGAACTTTTTATTGTAGATAGATAGATATAAAAAGATGGAGAGATATAGGTAGTTGGATAGATAGATAGATAGATAGATAGATAGATAGATAGATAGATAGATAGATAGATAGATAGATATCAAAATATTAGCAGCACCCTGGTAATGCCAATCACATGCAAACACTGATGTTCCCAGAAGATGGACAAACAGTAGTAAAAGTGCTAACCGTACAAGGACGTAAATCTGTGATGGAGCCTGTTTTCTACTATACAGCTTTTCTATTATACAGGTTATTTTATTTTATCCAGAACCAAAACTCACCAAGTGCAAGAAAATATGTCTTCACCCAATGAGTGTTCAAAGACAAATGATTGATATTGACACAGCCTGGTCTTTTACAGCCACTGTTCCATGACATCACATAAGCCATTGTGATCATCATCCTATGCAATGAGCACATGACATCACAGAAAGACAAATGACAGTTGATAGTATGACACTTGCTGATGGTCTATTTGACAAGCTAAAGTCTGTATCATTAATATAAGCATGATGTCATGAGTCTTATCAAATTCAGCCCCTGCGATTAGGCATGTAGGACAAGGACCATCAGACTAAGTACAATCAGTCAGTCTGATTATACAAACAGTTACTCAATCATGTGTACTAAATTACTTTACAAACGAATGTATAAGTGTATCCAAATTATAGACTCCAAAAGTATGGAGTGTGTTAGAACAGGGACGCATAGATTTAATACTTTTCATGGAATGCATTTCGGAGTGTTTTACCTTCTACACTAACTCCAATGTTAATACACAATGATGGTAGTTTTGATAAGTATAAAATGCTGTCTAACTGCCGAGCATCCCGAGATATCTCGTGTACTCGGCCCGGAATGAGAGCCCAATGTTATCCTATGGGAGACACGAGTATTTTATGAATGACTGCCGCTGCCTGGAAAAACCCTAAAAATGTCACAAAAGTCTCAGAAGAGTGCTGAAATGACATGGCAACACCATGGGGAAGACCCCTGGAAGCATTTCTCACTCAAAAGTCACAGCTGTGAACAATGTTGTCCGAGTTTCACGCCAATTTTACGGAGTGTCCAGAAAACCTTCCAAAATGACACCAAAATGAATATTTAGGGTGGAAATGTTAAGGGCACATACCCAATAGTGAGATACAGCTGGTGTATGTTACTTTTTGTGATTACATGAAAGATTTTACGTGAAAACATTGTGCGGCACTCCGATGACCCTGACAAGAGACGTACATGAAGCCCTGTCTAGAAATAATGTGCCCATTTTGAAGAACTGGGTCTATTGTAGTATCTTCCTTTGCCAGGGCAGTCCAAAATTGGGAGGTTCACCAATGCCCTGGATACAGACATGCAGGATGGCCTGTAAACAAGAACTGGGTGTATTGTAGTATAGCCCATTGGCCAGGGCAGCCAAAAATTGGGAGGTTCAACAATGACCCATGCTTACAGACATGTAGTAGGGCCTGTAACCCTCAAGTGGGTGTATTGTAGTATAGCCCTTTGGCCAGGGCAGACAAAAATTGGGAGGTTCAACAATGACCCATGCATACACACATGTAGTAGGGCCTGTAACCCTCAAGTGGGTGTATTGTAGTATAGCCCTTTGGTCAGGGCAGCCAAAAATTGGGAGGTTCAACAATGACCCATGCTTACAGACATGTAGTAGGGCCTGTAACCCTCAAGTGGGTGTATTGTAGTATAGCCCTTTGGCCAGGGCAGCCAAAAATTGGGAGGTTCAACAATGACCCATGCATACAGACATGTAGTAGGGCCTGTAACCCTCAAGTGGGTGTATTGTAGTATAGCCCTTTGGTCAGGGTAGACAAAAATTGGGAGGTTCAACAATGACCCATGCTTACAGACATGTAGTAGGGCCTGTAACCCTCAAGAGGGTGTATTGTAGTATAGCCCTTTGGTCAGGGCAGCCAAAAATTGGGAGGTTCAACAATGACCCATGCTTACAGACATGTAGTAGGGCCTGTAACCCTCAAGTGGGTGTATTGTAGTATAGCCCTTTGGTCAGGGCAGCCAAAAATTGGGAGGTTCAACAATGACCCATGCATACAGACATGTAGTAGGGCCTGTAACCCTCAAGTGGGTGTATTGTAGTAGAGCCCTTAGGTCAGGGCAGCCAAAAATTGGGAGGCTCCTCTTTGTCCCTGGATGGAGACGTGCAGGAGGGCCTGTTAAGAAGAACTGGGTGTATTGTAGTAGAGCCCTTTGGTCAGGGCAGCCAAAAATTGGGAGGTTCAACAATGACCCATGCATACAGACATGTAGTAGGGCCTGTAACCCTCAAGTGGGTGTATTGTAGTAGAGCCCTTTGGTCAGGGCAGCCAAAAATTGGGAGGTTCAACAATGACCCATGCATACAGACATGTAGTAGGGCCTGTAACCCTCAAGTGGGTGTATTGTAGTAGAGCCCTTAGGTCAGGGCAGCCAAAAATTGGGAGGCTCCTCTTTGTCCCTGGATGGAGACGTGCAGGAGGGCCTGTTAAGAAGAACTGGGTGTATTGTAGTAGAGCCCTTTGGTCAGGGCAGCCAAAAATTGGGAGGTTCAACAATGACCCATGCATACAGACATGTAGTAGGGCCTGTAACCCTCAAGTGGGTGTATTGTAGTAGAGCCCTTAGGTCAGGGCAGCCAAAAATTGGGAGGCTCCTCTTTGTCCCTGGATGGAGACGTGCAGGAGGGCCTGTTAAGAAGAACTGGGTGTATTGTAGTAGAGCCCTTTGGTCAGGGAAGCCAAAAATTGGGAGGCTCCTCTTTGTCCCTGGATGGAGACGTGCAGGAGGGCCTGTTAAGAAGAACAGGGTGTATTGTAGTGTAGCCCTTTTGTCAGGGCAGCCAAAAATTTGGAGGCTCCTCTTTGTCCCTGGATAGAGACGTGTAGGAGTACCTAAAAATGTTTTTCCCATTGAAAAGGAGTGGGTCTCCTGTCGTTGTAATGCCCATTCTAACAGAATGGGCTACAAAATTTACCACTGTGCGTATACCTCAAACAAGAGCCTAACTATTCTAACGCTCATCATGGTGTCACATGAGGAGAAGGAGTAGGAGTCCAGCGATTAGCCAAAGTACGGAAGTGTGTACCCATTGGTGAGTGGAGGTACATGTCAAATTCAAATAACAAAATAAAATTCAGTTGTCATTTGCTGGTGGTGTGGTGAAGTCTGGCCCAATCCAACCCTTGTTCATCTTGATCAGAGTGAGCCTGTCCGCATTTTCAGTTGACAGGCGGGTGCGTTTATCAGTGATGATTCCACCTGCTGCACTGAAAACACGCTCTGATAAAACGCTAGCGGCAGGGCAGGCCAGGACTTCCAAGGCGTAGAGAGCCAATTCATGCCACGTGTCGAGCTTGGAGACCCAATAATTGAAAGGCACCGATGAATCTCGCAGTACAGTTGTTCGATCTGCAAGGTACTCCTTCAGCATCTGCCCGAACTTAGCATTTCTGGTGGCACTACCCCGCACCTCAGGGGCTGTGGTACATGAGGGGCTGAGAAAACTGTCCCACATCGTAAAGACAGTTCCCCTGCCTCTGGCGGATTGGACTTGTGCCCCTCTCGGCCGTACGCCTTGGTTGTCCATGGAATCCTGACCTATGCCGCTAGCGTTTTGTGAGGGGAAGGATTTCACAACTTCCGTGACTATGGCCCTCTGGAACTGCAGCATTTTGGCTGACCTCTCCGCCTCAGGAATGAGAGACATAAAGTTCTCCTTGTAGCGTGGGTCTAAGAGTGTTGCCAACCAGTACTGATTGTCGGCCAAGATGTTCTGAACGCGAGGGTCACGAGACAGGCAGCTTACCATAAAGTCAGCCATGTGCGCCAGACTCTTAACAGCCATCACATCAGTATCCAGACCAACACGATGACTGAACATGCTGTCCTCCTCCTCCTCCTCCTCCTCCTCCTCCTCATCTCCCCTGTCCTCTGGCCAGCCACGCTGAATCGAGGGTATGACTGGTGTGCATGTCATATCCCCAATTTGGCCTGAGAGTTGCTCCATGTCTTCATCCTCCTCCTCCTCCTCCTCCTCGTCATAGTCCTCCACTACACGTTGTGATGACATGAGGCTGGGCTGTGTGTTTTCACCCACACCCACTACAGTTTCTTGCTCTAAGTCATCGCGCTCTGCCTGCAATGCATCCTCTTTTATTTTCAGCAGAGACCGTTTTAGAAGGCAGAGTAGTGGTATGGTGACGCTAATAATGGCGTCATCACCGCTCACCATCTTGGTGGAGTCCTCAAAGTTTTGGAGGACGGTGCATAGGTCCGACATCCATCTCCACTCCTCAGGTGTTATGTGTGGAGTTTGACCCATTTCCCGACGGCTTAGGTGATGCAGGTAGTCCACAACTGCCCTCTTCTGCTCACATATCCTGACCAACATGTGCAGCGTTGAATTCCAACGCGTGGGGACATCACACACCAGTCTGTGGGCCGGAAGACGCAAACGGCGCTGAAAGCTTGCAAGGCTGGCTGAAGCAGCAGGTGACTTGCGAAAATGTGCAGACAGACGCCGAACTTTTACCAGCAGGTCAGACACCTCCGGGTATGACTTCACAAACCTCTGAACCACCAGGTTGAGCACATGGGCCACGCATGGAACATGCGTCAGCTGCCCTCGCCTCAAAGCTGCCACCAGGTTCCGGCCATTGTCACACACGACCTTTCCTGGCTTTAGGTTCAGAGGTGTGAGCCAGTGATCTGCCTGCTGTTTCAGAGCTGTCCACACCTCTTCTGCATTGTGGGGTTTGTCACCTATGCAGACTAGCTTCAGCACAGCCTGTTGCCGCTTTGCAGAGGCAGTGCTGCAGTGCTTCCAGCTTGGGACTGGTGTGGAGGGTACAGTGGATGAGGATGCGCAGGTGGAGGAGGAGGAGGCTGAAGAGCATGACATTCCGGAGCTGTAGAGTGTCGGTGAAACCATGACAGAGGTAGGGCCTGCTATCCTTGGTGTGGGAAGGACGTGTTCCGTCCCTCGCTCAGACTGGGTCCCAGCCTCCACAATATTAATCCAGTGTGCCGTCAGGGAGATGTAGCGGCCTTGCCCACAAGCACTTGTCCACGTGTCTGTGGTTAGGTGGACTTTGGCTGAAACAGCATTGTTCAGGGCACGTGTGATGGTGTTGGACACGTGGTTATGCAATGCGGGGACGGCACATCTGGAGAAATAGTGTCGGCTGGGGACCGAGTAACGTGGGACAGCAGCCGCCATCAGGTCGCGGAATGCGTCCGTCTCCACCAGACGGAAAGGCAACATTTCTAGCGCTATGAGTCGCGAAATGTGAGCATTGAGGACTGTGGCATGTGGGGCATTGGCAGCGTATTTGCGCCTGCGTTCAAATGTTTGCTGAATGGATAATTGAACGCTGCGCTGGGACAAGGACGTGCTTGATGGTGGCGTAATTTGTGCTTCAGCAACTTCAGGTGCAGGACAGGAGGCTTGTTCGCGGCCAGCATGGACAGGGGATTGGCTTGCATGCACAACAGCCGAAGACCTAGCAGTGACATCAGCACGCACCGCTCCTAGACTCTGTGGTACTTCCCACAAAGTCGGGTGCTTGGCTGACATGTGCCTGATCATGCTGGTGGTGGTCAGGCTGCTAGTTTTCGTACCCCTGCTGATAGTGGCATGGCAGGTGTGGCAAATGGCCTTTTTAGAGTCTTCTGGAGCCAACTTAAAAAACTCCCAGACTCGGGAAGACCGAACATTTGCACAGGCACCTTGAGTCGTGTTGTTGTTCCGGGGAACGGTTGCCTGCCTTCTGCCTGCGGACGCACCCCTGCTTCGTACTGGCTGTTGTGATGCTACGCCTCCCTCCCCCTGTGCACTGCTGTCCTCGCTCTGCATATCCTCCTGCCATGTAGGGTCAGCTACTGGATCATCCACCACGTCGTCTTCCTCTTCCGCACCCTGATCCTCCTCCTGACTTCCTGGCAATTGTGTCTCATCATCGTCCACCCCTTGTTGAGACACTTTGACAACGTTCCGTTCGTCATAACGCGGCTGCTCAAATATTTGGGCATCTGTACATACCATCTCCTCATGACCCACTTCAAGAGGAGGTGGCGACAGGCCAGATTCTGCGAATTGATACGTGAACAGCTCTTCCGAGTGTCCTAGTGTGGGATCTGTAATGTCCGTGGACGTGTAATCGGCCAGGTGGTAGGAAGGAGGATCAGGTTGGGAAATGTGCGGTGCAGTATCACGGCTACTGACAGTTGACCGTGCGGAAGACAGGGTGTTTGTGGAGGTGCCCATCTGACTTGAAGCATTATCCGCTATCCAAGTAACAACCTGTTGACACTGGTCTTGGTTCAACAGTGGTGTTACTGCTGCGGGCCCCAAGAATTTGGGACAGGACGTGCGAGCGAGGAGATGTGGCCCTTTGTTGTTGCGAAATGAGTGCTTGCACACGACCTCGGCCTCTGCCTGCACCACCATCACGTCCACTTCCTTGTTCCTTGCCAACGCCCTTGCCAACGCCTTTGCGCATTTTGCCTGTATAGAGCGACAACTGCCTGGTCACTGTGGAGGTCACAGGAGATTAGGATTTTAGTTCCCTAACCTGTATAAAGGTATGACGTACAACAGTGTGGTGACTGTTGAGATGACAAGAGTTAGGATTTTAGTTCCCTAACCTGTAGAAACGTATGACGTACAACAGTGTGGTGACTGTTGAGATGACAAGAGTTAGGATTTTAGTTCCCTAACTTGTAGAAACTTATGACGTACAACAGTGTGGTGACTGTTGAGATGACAAGAGTTAGGATTTTAGTTCCCTAACCGGTAGAAACGTATGACGTACAACAGTGTGGTGACTGTTGAGATGACAAGAGTTAGGATTTTAGTTCCCTAACTTGTAGAAACTTATGACGTACAACAGTGTGGTGACTGTTGAGATGACAAGAGTTAGGATTTTAGTTCCCTAACCTGTAGAAACGTATGACGTACAACAGTGTGGTGACTGTTGAGATGACAAGAGTTAGGATTTTAGTTCCCTAACTTGTAGAAACTTATGACGTACAACAGTGTGGTGACTGTTGAGATGACAAGAGTTAGGATTTTAGTTCCCTAACCTGTAGAAACGTATGACGTACAACAGTGTGGTGACTGTTGAGATGACAAGAGTTAGGATTTTAGTTCCCTAACCTGTAGAAACGTATGACGTACAACAGTGTGGTGACTGTTGAGATGACAAGAGTTAGGATTTTAGTTCCCTAACCTGTAGAAACGTATGACGTACAACAGTGTGGTGACTGTTGAGATGACAAGAGTTAGGATTTTAGTTCCCTAACTTGTAGAAACTTATGACGTACAACAGTGTGGTGACTGTTGAGATGACAAGAGTTAGGATTTTAGTTCCCTAACCTGTAGAAACGTATGACGTACAACAGTGTGGTGACTGTTGAGATGACAAGAGTTAGGATTTTAGTTCCCTAACTTGTAGAAACTTATGACGTACAACAGTGTGGTGACTGTTGAGATGACAAGAGTTAGGATTTTAGTTCCCTAACCTGTAGAAACGTATGACATACAACAGTGTGGTGACTGTTGAGATGACAAGAGTTAGGATTTTAGTTCCCTAACTTGTAGAAACTTATGACGTACAACAGTGTGGTGACTGTTGAGATGACAAGAGTTAGGATTTTAGTTCCCTAACCTGTAGAAACGTATGACGTACAACAGTGTGGTGACTGTTGAGATGACAAGAGTTAGGATTTTAGTTCCCTAACCTGTAGAAACATATGACGTACAACAGTGTGGTGACTGTTGAGATGACAAGAGTTAGGATTTTAGTTCCCTAACTTGTAGAAACTTATGACGTACAACAGTGTGGTGACTGTTGAGATGACAAGAGTTAGGATTTTAGTTCCCTAACCTGTAGAAACGTATGACGTACAACAGTGTGGTGACTGTTGAGATGACAAGAGTTAGGATTTTAGTTCCCTAACCTGTAGAAACGTATGACGTACAACAGTGTGGTGACTGTTGAGATGACAAGAGTTAGGATTTTAGTTCCCTAACTTGTAGAAACTTATGACGTACAACAGTGTGGTGACTGTTGAGATGACAAGAGTTAGGATTTTAGTTCCCTAACCTGTAGAAACGTATGACGTACAACAGTGTGGTGACTGTTGAGAT
This sequence comes from Allobates femoralis, assembly GCA_033576535.1. Lineage (NCBI taxonomy): Eukaryota > Metazoa > Chordata > Amphibia > Anura > Aromobatidae > Allobates > Allobates femoralis. Next base: position 41,137 of record JARQOC010000669.1, on the reverse strand, counting down.
GACAAGAGTTAGGATTTTAGTTCCCTAACTTGTAGAAACTTATGACGTACAACAGTGTGGTGACTGTTGAGATGACAAGAGTTAGGATTTTAGTTCCCTAACCTGTAGAAACTTATGACGTACAACAGTGTGGTGACTGTTGAGATGACAAGAGTTATTTTAGTTCCCTAACTTGTAGAAACTTATGACGTACAACAGTGTGGTGACTGTTGAGATGACAATAGTTAGGATTTTAGTTCCCTAACTTGTAGAAACTTATGACGTACAACAGTGTGGTGACTGTTGAGATGACAAGAGTTAGGATTTTAGTTCCCTAACCTGTATTAAGGTACTACGTACACCTGTCTGGTGACTGTAATGGTTTGAAGAGAGGATTTTAGTCCCTAACCTGTATTAAGGCAGTACGTACACCTGTCTGGTGACTGTTTTGATGACAAGAGTTAGGATTTTAGTTCCCTAACCTGTATTAAGGTACTACGTACACCTGTCTGGTGACTGTAATGGTTTAAACAGAGGATTTTAGTCCCTAACCTGTATTAAGGTAGTACGTACACCTGTCTGGTGACTGTTTTGATGACAAGAGTTAGGATTTTAGTTCCCTAACCTGTATTAAGGTACTACGTACACCTGTCTGGTGACTGTAATGGTTTGAAGAGAGGATTTTAGTCCCTAACCTGTATTAAGGTAGTACGTACACCTGTCTGGTGACTGTTTTGATGACAAGAGTTAGGATTTTAGTTCCCTAACCTGTATTAAGGTACTACGTACACCTGTCTGGTGACTGTAATGGTTTGAAGAGAGGATTTTAGTCCCTAACCTGTATTAAGGTAGTACGTACACCTGTCTGGTGACTGTTTTGATGACAAGAGTTAGGATTTTAGTTCCCTAACCTGTATTAAGGTAGTACGTACACCTGTCTGGTGACTGTAATGGTTCAAGAGAGGATTTTAGTCCCTAACCTGTATTAAGGTAGTACGTACACCTGTCTGGTGACTGTGTTGATGACAAGAGTTAGGATTTTAGTTCCCTAACCTGTATTAAGGTAGTACGTACAACTGTCTGGTGACTGTAATGGTTCAAGAGAGGATTTTAGTCCCTAACCTGTATTAAGGTAGTACGTACACCTGTCTGGTGACTGTTTTGATGACAAGAGTTAGGATTTTAGTTCCCTAACCTGTATTAAGGTAGTACGTACACCTGTCTGGTGACTGTAATGGTTTGAAGAGAGGATTTTAGTCCCTAACCTGTATTAAGGTACTAAGTACAAGAGTGTGGTGACTCTAATGGTCACAGAAAAGCTTGGATTTCAATCTGTATCACCCTGCCTATATCCTCCTAGATTAGTCCTGAGAAGGACTGTTCTGGTCACTGGAAATCTTGGACTCCGATCTGGATCACCCTGCCTATGTCCTCCTAGATTAGTCCTGAGAAGGACTGTTGTGTGGTCAGCAGCAGTTTGCAGCCCTGATCTGGATCTACCTATGAGGGCCGCAAATCTGTCCCTAATCAGCAGCAGACACTCTCCCTACACTCACTGTCTGGAGGCTGTGTGCCGAGCACAGCGCGCCGGGACTTATAAAGGCTCGGTGACGCTGTGCAGGCCGGCCAATCACTGCTATACCACAACCAACAGGGCTGTGGCATTGCAGTGGTCTGTCAGCCAATCCCTGCACGTGGGCTGGCTCTCAAAAGAGCGCCAACATGGAGAGATGACGACCACGAGCACAGCACGAGTATCGCGAGATTACTCGGTGCTCGGCGAGTCGCCCGAGTACAGTGATACTCGTGCGAGTAACGAGTAGTGCCGAGCATGTTCGCTCAACACTAGTAGTGATTGAGAGCTGCTGTGAACCTTTTATTGTAGATAGATAGATATAAAAAGATGGAGAGATATAGGTAGTTGGATAGATAGATAGATAGATAGATAGATAGATAGATAGATAGATAGATAGATAGATAGATAGATAGATAGATATCAAAATATTAGCAGCACCCTGGTAATGCCAATCACATGCAAACACTGATGTTCCCAGAAGATGGACAAACAGTAGTAAAAGTGCTAACCGTACAAGGAGGGAAACCTGTGATGGAGCCTGTTTTCTACTATGCAGCTTTTCTATTATACAGGTTATTTTATTTTATCCAGAACCAAAACTCACCAAGTGCAAGAAAATATGTCTTCACCCAATGAGTGTTCAAAGACAAATGATTGATATTGACACAGCCTGGTCTTTTACAGCCACTGTTCCATAACATCACATAAGCCATTGTGACATCATCCTATGCAAATGAGCACATGACATCACAGAAAGACCAAAGCCACAGAGCAAGTCACATGATCAGCTTGGCTGATAGGCCTGAGTTTGACAACAGTTCTAAAGTCTCTATATTTATATAAAGCTGAATGTATGTGTGTGTATCAAAGTTCCGCCCCCGGTAGTGGCATGGTAGGACAGGGACCCATCAGATCTAAGCTCACCTTGTCATGGTTTATGGGCAAACAGTTACTGGCCAAAATGTGTACTAAGAACCTTACTTTACAAAGATAAAATATCCAAAAAAAAAATCCAAAAATTAAATTTTTTCAAAAAACGCATGTTTTTATATTTTTTCTCAAATGCTTAGGTGTTTTACTTCTACCTATCCATATGTGTATATACACACATGATTGGTAGTGATTGAGAGCTGCTGTGAACTTTTTATTGCAGATAGACAGATATAAAAAGATGGAGAGATATAGGTAGTTGGATAGATAGATAGATAGATAGATAGATAGATAGATAGATAGATAGATAGATATCAAAATATTAGCAGCACCCTGGTAATGCCAATCACATGCAAACACTGATGTTCCCAGAAGATGGACAAACAGTAGTAAAAGTGCTAACCGTACAAGGAGGGAAACCTGTGATGGAGCCTGTTTTCTACTGTACAGCTTTTCTATTATACAGGTTATTTTATTTTATCCAGAACCAAAACTCACCAAGTGCAAGAAAATATGTCTTCACCCAATGAGTAATCAAAGACAAATGATTGATATTGACACAGCATGGTCATTTACAGCCACTGTTCCATGACATCACATAAGCCATTGTGACATCATCCTATGCAAATGAGCACATGGCATAACATGAAGACCAAAGCCACAGAGCAAGTCACATGATCAGCTTGACTGATAGGCCTGAGTTTGACAACAGTTCTAAAGTCTGTATATTTATATAAAGCTGAATGTATGTGTGTGTATCAAAGTTCCGTCCCCGGTAGGGGCATGGTAGGACAGGGACCCATCAGATCTAAGCTCACCTTGTCATGGTTTATGGGCAAACAGTTACTGGCCAATATGTGTACTAAGAACCTTACTTTACAAAGATAAAACATCCAAAAGAAATCAAAAAATGTAGTTTTTTAAAAAAAACGCATGTTTTTATATTTTTTCTCAAATGCATAGGTGTTTTACTTCTACCTATCCATATGTGTATATACACACATGATTGGTAGTGATTGAGAGCTGCTGTGAACCTTTTATTGTAGATAGATAGATATAAAAAGATGGAGAGATATAGGTAGTTGGATAGATAGATAGATAGATAGATAGATAGATAGATAGATATCAAAATATTAGCAGCACCCTGGTAATGCCAATCACATGCAAACACTGATGTTCCCAGAAGATGGACAAACAGTAGTAAAAGTGCTAACCGTACAAGGAGGGAAACCTGTGATGGAGCCTGTTTTCTACTGTACAGCTTTTCTATTATACAGGTTATTTTATTTTATCCAGAACCAAAACTCACCAAGTGCAAGAAAATATGTCTTCACCCAATGAGTGTTCAAAGACAAATGATTGATATTGACACAGCATGGTCTTTTACAGCCACTGTTCCATGACATCACATAAGCCATTGTGACATCATCCTATGCAAATGAGCACATGACATCACAGAAAGACCAAAGCCACAGAGCAAGTCACATGATCAGCTTGGCTTAAAGGCCTGAGTTTGACAACAGTTCTAAAGTCTGTATATTTATATAAAGCTGAATGTATGAGTGTGTATCAAATTCCGCCCCCCGGTAGTGGCATGGTAGGACAGGGACCCATCAGATCTAAGCTCACCTTGTCATGGATTATAGGCAAACAGTTACTGGCCAATATGTGTACTAAGAACCTTACTTTACAAAGATAAAACATCCCAAAAAAATCCAAAAATGTAGTTTTTTCAAAAAACGCATGTTTTTATATTTTTTCTCAAATGCATAGGTGTTTTACTTCTACCTATCCATATGTGTATATACACACATGATTGGTAGTGATTGAGAGCTGCTGTGAACCTTTTATTGTAGATAGATAGATATAAAAAGATGGAGAGATATAGGTAGTTGGATAGATAGATAGATAGTAGATAGATAGATAGATAGATAGATATCAAAATATTAGCAGCACCCTGGTAATGCCAATCACAAGCAAAACACTGATGTTCCCAGAAGATGGACAAACAGTAGTAAAAGTGCTAACCGTACAAGGAGTAAATCTGTGATGGAGCCTGTTTTCTACTGTACAGCTTTTCTATTATACAGGTTATTTTATTTTATCCAGAACCAAAACTCACCAAGTGCAAGAAAATATGTCTTCACCAATGAGTGTTCAAAGACAAATGATTGATATTGACACAGCATGGTCTTTTACAGCCATGTTCCATGACATCACATAAGCCATTGTGACATCATCCTATGCAAATGAGCACATGACATCACAGAAAGACCAAAGCCACAGAGCAAGTCACATGATCAGCTTGGCTGATAGGCCTGAGTTTGACAACAGTTCTAAAGTCTCTATATTTATATAAAGCTGAATGTATGTGTGTGTATCAAAGTTCCGCCCCCGGTAGTGGCATGGTAGGACAGGGACCTATCAGATCTAAGGTCACCTTGTCATGGTTTATGGGCAAACAGTTACTGGCCAAAATGTGTACTAAGACCTTACTTTACAAAGATAAAACATCCAAAAAAATCCAAAAATTTAGTTTTTTCAAAAAACGCATGTTTTTATGTACAGCTTTTCTATTATACAGGTTATTTTATTTTATCCAGAACCAAAACTCACCAAGTGCAAGAAAATATGTCTTCACCCATGAGTGTCAAAGACAAATGATTGATATTGACACAGCTGGTCTTTTACAGCCACTGTTCCATGACATCACATAAGCCATTGTGACATCATCCTATGCAAATGAGCACATGACATCACAGGAAGACCAAAGCACAGAGCAAGTCACATGATCAGCTTGCTGATAGGCCTGAGTTTGACAACAGTTCTAAAGTTGTATATTTATATAAAGCTGAATGTATGTGTGTGTATCAAAGTTCCGCCCCGGTAGGGGCATGGTAGGACAGGGACCCATCAGATCTAAGCTCACTTGTCATGGTTTATGGGCAAACAGTTACGGCCAAATGTGTACTAAGAACCTTACTTTACAAAGATAAATATCCAAAAAAAAAATCCAAAATTTAATTTTTTCAAAAAACGCATGTTTTTATATTTTTTCTCAATGCTAGGTGTTTTACTTCTACCTATCCATATGTGTATATACACACATGATTGGTAGTGATTGAGAGCTGCTGTGAACCTTTTATTGTAGATAGATAATATAAAAAGATGGAGAGATATAGGTAGTGGATAGATAGATAGATAGATAGATAGATAGATAGATATCAAAATATTAGCAGCACCCTGGTAATGCCAATCACATGCAAACACTGATGTTCCCAGAAGAGGACAAACAGTAGTAAAAGTGCTAACCGTACAAGGAGAAACTGTGATGGAGCCTGTTTTCTACTTACAGCTTTTCTATTATACAGGTTATTTTATTTTATCCAGAACCAAAACTCACCAAGTGCAAGAAAATATGTCTTCACCCAATGAGTGTTCAAAGACAAATGATTGATATTGACACAGCATGGTCTTTTACAGCACTGTTCCATGACATCACATAAGCCATTGTGACATCATCCTATGCAAATGAGCACATGACATACAGGAAGACCAAAGCCACAGAGCAAGTCACATGATCAGCTTGGCTGATAGGCCTGAGTTTGACAACAGTTCTAAAGTCTGTATATTTATATAAAGCTGAATGTATGGTGTGTATCAAAGTTCCGCCCCGGTAGGGGCATGGTAGGACAGGGACCCATCAGATCTAAGCTCACCTTGTCATGGTTTATGGCAAACAGTTACTGGCCAATATGTGTACTAAGAACCTTACTTTACAAAGATAAAAATCCAAAAAAATCCAAAAATTTAGTTTTTTCAAAAAACGCATGTTTTTATATTTTTTCTCAAATGCATAGGTGTTTTACTTCTACCTATCCATATGTGTATATACACACATGATTGGTAGTGATTGAGAGCTGCTGTGAACCTTTTATTGTAGATAGATATAAAAAGATGAGAGATATAGGTAGTTGGATAGATTAGATAGATGATAGATAGATAGATAGATATCAAAATATTAGCAGCACCCTGGTAATGCCAATCACATGCAAACACTGATGTTCCAGAAGATGGACAAACAGTAGTAAAAGTGCTAACCGTACAAGGAGGGAAACCTGTGATGGAGCCTGTTTTTCTACTGTACAGCTTTTCTATTATACAGGTTATTTTATTTTATCCAGAACCAAAACTCACCAAGTGCAAGAAAATATGTCTTCACCCAATGAGTGTTCAAAGACAAATGATTGATATTGACACAGCTGGTCTTTTACAGCCACTGTTCCATGACATCACATAAGCCATTGTGACATCATCCTATGCAAATGAGCACATGACATCACAGAAGACCAAAGCCACAGAGCAAGTCACATGATCGCTTGGCTGATAGGCCTGAGTTTGACAACAGTTCTAAAGTCTGTATATTTATATAAAGCTGAATGTATGTGTGTGTATCAAAGTTCCGCCCCCGTAGGGGCATGGTAGGACAGGGACCATCAGATCTAAGCTCACCTTGTCATGGTTTATGGGCAAACAGTTACTGGCCAAATGTGTACTAAGAACCTTACTTTACAAAGATAAAAATCCAAAAAAAATCCAAAAATTTAGTTTTTTCAAAAAACGCATGTTTTTATATTTTTTCTCAAATGCATAGGTTTTTTACTTCTACCTATCCATATGTGTATATACACACATGATTGGTAGTGATTGAGTGCTGCTGTGAACCTTTTATTGTAGATAGATAGATATAAAAAGATGGAGAGATATAGGTAGTTGGATAGATAGATAGATAGATAGTAGATAATGATAGATAGATATAAAATATTAGCAGCACCTGGTAATGCCAATCACATGCAAACACTGATGTTCCCAGAAGATGGACAAACAGTAGTAAAAGTGCTAACCGTACAAGGAGGGAAACCTGTGATGGAGCCTGTTTTCTACTGTACAGCTTTTCTATTATACAGGTTATTTTATTTTATCCAGAACCAAAACTCACCAAGTGCAAGAAAATATGTCTTCACCCATGAGTGTTCAAAGACAAATGATTGATATTGACACAGCATGGTCTTTTACAGCCACTGTTCCATGACATCACATAAGCCATTGTGACATCATCCTATGCAAATGAGCACATGACATCACAGAAAGACCAAAGCCACAGAGCAAGTCACATGATCAGCTTGGCTGATAGGCCTGAGTTTGACAACAGTTCTAAGTCTGTATATTTATATAAAGCTGAATGTATGTGTGTGTATCAAAGTTCCGCCCCGGTAGGGCATGGTAGGACAGGGACCCATCAGATCTAAGCTCACCTTGTCATGGTTATGGCAAACAGTTACTGGCCAATATGTGTACTAAGAACCTTACTTTACAAAGATAAAACATCCCAAAAAAAATCCAAAAATTTATTTTTTCAAAAAACGCATGTTTTTATATTTTTCTCAAATGCATAGGTGTTTTACTTCTACCTATCCATATGTGTATATACACACATGATTGGTAGTGATTGAGAGCTGCTGTGAACCTTTTTATTGTAGATAGATAGATATAAAAAGATGGAGAGATATAGGTAGTTGGATAGATAGATAGATAGATAGATAGATGATAGATAGATATCAAAATATTAGCAGCACCCTGGTAATGCCAATCACATGCAAACACTGATGTTCCCAGAAGATGGACAAACAGTAGTAAAAGTGCTAACCGTACAAGGACGTAAACCTGTGATGGAGCCTGTTTTCTACTGTACAGCTTTCTATTATACAGGTTATTTTATTTTATCCAGAACCAAAACTCACCAAGTGCAAGAAAATATGTCTTCACCCAATGAGTGTTCAAAGACAAATGATTGATATTGACACAGCATGGTCTTTTACAGCCACTGTTCCATGACATCACATAAGCCATTGTGACATCATCCTATGCAAATGAGCACATGACATAACAGGAAGACCAAAGCCACAGAGCAAGTCACATGATCAGCTTGGCTGATAGGCCTGAGTTTGACAACAGTTCTAAAGTCTGTATATTTATATAAAGCTGAATGTATGTGTGTGTATCAAAGTTCCCCCCCGGTAGGGCATGGTAGGACAGGGACCCATCAGATCTAAGCTCACCTTGTCATGGTTTATGGGCAAACAGTTACTGGCCAAAATGTGTACTAAGAACCTTACTTTACAAAGATAAAATATCCAAAAAAAATCCAAAAATTTAAATTTTTTCAAAAAACGCATGTTTTTATATTTTTTCTCAAATGCATAGGTGTTTTACTTCTACCTATCCATATGTGTATATACACACATGATTGGTATGATTGAGTGCTGCTGTGAACCTTTTTATTGTAGATAGATAGATATAAAAAGATGGAGAGATATAGGTAGTTGGTAATAGATAGTCTTTACAGCACGTTCCTACATCAATAACCATTGTGAATCATCCTAGCAAATGAGCACATGACATCACAGAAGACCAAACCACAGAGCAAGTCACATGATCACTTGCTATAGGCCTGAGTTTGACAACAGTTTCTAAAGTCTTATATTTATAAAAGCTGAAGTATGTGTGTGTATCAAAGTTCGCCCCGGTAGTGGCATGGTAGACAGGACCCATCAGATCTAGCTCACCTTGCATGGTTTTGGCAAACAGTTACTGCTTTACAACTTTATACAAATAACATCAAAAAATCCTAAAAATGACTTTTTACAAAAAGCATAATTTCATCACAATCAGCTTGTGTTACTATTTACAACAGTTTCACATGTTGGTAAGTTTATATAAGCTGAATTTATTGTGTGTATAAAGTCGAGGTAGGGATGGTAGGAAGAAATATAGATAGTACTTGATGGATTAATGGGAAAGTTACCAAATATGCAGCAACCTTATTCAAATAAAACCAAATCCAAAATGACAAAAGGGTAATGTATGTTTATCTAACCTATCAAGGATAAACCTGTTGGAGCTGATTGTCTGCTATAACCTTTTTTTATAGTAATTAATATAGAAATAAATACAATGTAGAAATATGTTACAATGATGTAAGACAAAATATTTGACACCCGGAATGCCATCACATCAAACGATCCAAAGATGGACACATCTAGTGCAACGACAAGACGATAACGGAAGAAGCCTCACTATACAGCTTGTTTATAAGGTTTTTTTACAAACAAATCCAGTAAAAAATATGTTACATGTGTTCAAAGCACACGTGTGAGTAGGCAGGCCTTTTAAGCTCACCTGTTCAGATATAGCAAGACATTCTTGCCAAATGGCACAAAGAACACTACAAAGAAAAACACCAAAAATCAAATTAGTTGTTTAAAACAGTTTTTAAATTTTTTAATGAATGTTTTTTTCAACTCCCGGTAGTGACACGGAAGGACATGATTAAGCTTAACCTTTATGGTAGGAAACAGTTATGGAAATGTGTATAGAACTTATAAAAGATAAAATAAATAAAATAAAATATTTTAAAAACGCATCTTTTTAATTTTTCCAATGCAAGTTATTCCTATGAATAGTGTAAATCAACGTAAGGAGATGTATGAGCCTGTTCTCTGAACCTTTTTTTATAAAGTATTATAACAGAGAAATATACGAAGTGATAGAAAATATGTTCACAATGATGTTCAAAGACAAATATTGATATGACACAGCCTGGTCTTTACAGCCACGTTTCCAACATAAGCATTGTGACACATCAATGCAAAGAAGCAAACATAGAAGTTAACCAAAGCCATATACAGTATTTATAGCTATTACAACAGATAAATCTCATATTTTAAATGAATGCATGTAAGATGTTTATCAAAGTTCCGCCCACGATGCAGAGACAGGACTACAGACAAGCACTGTAAATGTTTATGGCAACAGTTACGCAAATTGTACTAAAACCTATTTAGATAAATACCCAAAAAAACAAAATATTTTAAAACGATGTTTTAATTTTTTCTCAAACTTAGTTTTTACATCAATATTCAATGTAATACATAATTGTATGATTAGGATCTCTGTTATTATGTTGATAGATTATAAAAATATGAATAGTAGATAAATAATGGAAGATATAGATAGATAGATAGATAATAGTAGATAAAATAGAACTTAATAGCACCGAACATTCCAGAAAACAAAAGTCAAAAGGCAAAAAGAGAAAAGCTAGACAGTGACTGTAGGGCTTTTTCAGTTATATTTCCATAACAATTATTATCAGAAAAATCTCACCAATGAGTAAGACAATGAGTTTAAAGCAGTTTATTAACAGCTGGCATTACATCCATAGCCATGGAACATAATGCTTAAGACACATGACATGAAAGAGCACAGAAACCAAGAGCAAAGTAGCAATACAGCTTGGCTGATAGGCCTAGTTTGACAACAGTTCAAAGTCGTTATTTATTAAAGCTATTATATTGCTATAAAGTTTCGCCCTCAAGGCTGGAGCCCCATCAGATCTAAGCTCATGTGTCCTGGATTTAGGCAATCTATTCCAATTGGTTACAATGCAACTGTTACAAAGCATAAAATATGACAAAACTATTAAAAATTAAATTTTTTCAAAAAAATCCAAATTTATTTTTTTTTCAAAACCATTTTATGTTTTTTTCTAATATCCATGTGTTTACACTACCAATGTGTGTATAACTGCATGACTGTTTTTGGGATGTATGACTTTATGAAAAGATGAAGATAATTGAATGATAGATAGATAGATAGATAATAGATAGATAATAGATGATAGATATTAAAATATTAGCAGCACCTGGTAATGCCAATCACATGCAAACATGATGTTCCGAGAAGATGGACATAATGTAAAAAGGCTAACCGTACAAGGAGGAACTGTGAGCTGTTTTCTACTTACAAGCTTTTCTATTATACAGGTTATTTTATTTTATCCAGAACCAAAACTCACCAAGTGCAAGAAATATGTCTTCACCCAATGAGTGTTCAAAGACAAATGATTGATATTGACACACCCTGGTCTTTTACAGCCACTGTTCCATGACATCACATAAGCCATTGTGACATCATCCTATGCAAATGAGCACATGACATCACAGAAGACCAAAGCCACAGAGCAAGTCACATGATCGCTTGGCTGATAGGCCTGAGTTTGACAACAGTTCTAAAGTCTGTATATTTATATAAAGCTGAATGTATGTGTGTGTATCAAAGTTCCGCCCCGGTAGGGGCATGGTAGGACAGGGACCCATCAGATCTAAGCTCACCTTGTCATGGTTTATGGGCAAACAGTTACTGGCCAAATGTGTACTAAGAACCTTACTTTACAAAGATAAAATATCCAAAAAAAATCCAAAAATTAATTTTTTCAAAAAACGCATGTTTTTATATTTTTTCTCAAATGCATAGGTGTTTTACTTCTACCTATCCATATGTGTATATACACACATGATTGGTAGTGATTGAGTGCTGCATGTGAACCTTTTTTGTAGATAGATAGATATAAAAAGATGGAGAGATATAGGTAGTTGGATAGATAGATAGATAGATAGATAGATTAGATAGATAGATAGATATCAAAATATTAGCAGCACCCTGGTAATGCCAATCACATGCAAACACTGATGTTCCAGAAGATGGACAAACAGTAGTAAAAGTGCTAACCGTACAAGGAGGGAAACCCTGTGATGGATTGACAACATTCTAAAGTCTGTATATTAATAAAGCTGATGTATGTGGTGTATCAAAGTTCCCCCCCGGTAGGCAGGGTAGGACAGGACCCATCGATCTAAGTCACCTGTCATGGTTATGGGCAAACGTTACTGGCAAAATGTGTACTAAAACCTTACTTTCAAAGATAAAAATCCAAAAAAATCCAAAAATTTATTTTTCAAAAAGCATGTTTTTATATTTTTTCTCAAATGCATAGGTGTTTTATTCTACTATCTATGTGTATATACAACATGATTGTAATGATTGAGTGCTGCTGTAACCTTTTTGTAGATAGATAATATAAAAAGATGAGAGATATAGGAGTTGATAAGATAGATAGATATGATAGATAGGTATAAAATCAAAATATTAGCAGCACCCTGGTAATGCCAACACATGCAAACACTGATGTCCCAGAAGATGGACAAACATAGTAAAAGTGCTAACCGTACAAGGACGTAAACTGTGATGGAGCCGTTTCTACTATAAGCTTTTCTATTATACAGGTTATTTTATTTTATCCGAACCAAAACTCACCAAGTGCAAGAAATATTCTTACCCAATGATTTCAAAGACAAATGATGATATTGACACAGCTGGTCTTTTACAGCCACTGTTCCATGACATCACATAAGCCATTGTGACATCATCTATGCAAATGAGCCATGACATCACAGAAAGACCAAAGCCACAGAGAAGTCACATGATCCTTGGCTGATAGCTGAGTTTGACAACAGTTCTAAGTCTGTATATTTATATAAAGCTGAATGTATGTGTGGTATCAAAGTTCCGCCCCGGTAGGGCAGGTAGGACAGGACCATCAGATCTAACTCACCTTGTCATGGTTTATGGCAAACGTTACTGGCAAAATTGTACTAAGAACCTTACTTTACAAAGATAAAAATCCAAAAAAAATCCAAATTTAGTTTTAAAAAACCATGTTTTTATATTTTTTCTCAAATGCATAGGTGTTTTACTTTACCTACCATATGGTATTACACACATGATTGGTATGATTGAGGCTGCGTGAACCTTTTATTGTAGATAGATAATATAAAAAGATGGAGAGATATAGGTAGTTGGATAGATAGAAGATGATAATAGATATCAAATATTAGCAGCACCCTGGTAATGCAATCACATGCAAACACTGATGTTCCCAGAAGATGGACAACAGTAGTAAAAGTGCTAACCGTACAAGGAGGGAAACCTGTGATGAGCCTGTTTTCTACTTACAGCTTTTCTATTATACAGGTTATTTTATTTTTCCAGAACCAAAACTCCCAAGTGCAAGAAAATATGTCTTCACCCAATGATGTTCAAAGACAAATGATTGATATTGACACAGCTGTCTTTTACACCATGTTCCATACATCACATAAGCCATTGTGAATCATCCTATGAAATGAGCACATGACATACAGAAGACCAAAGCCACAGAGAAGTCACATGATCAGCTTGCTGTAGGCCTGATTTGACAACAGTTCTAAGTCTGTATATTTATATAAAGCTGAATGTATGTGTGTGTATCAAAGTTCCGCCCCGGTAGGGCATGGTAGGACAGGACCATCAGATCTAAGCTCACCTTGTCATGGTTTATGGGCAAACAGTTACTGGCCAAATGTGTACTAAGAACCTTACTTTACAAGATAAAAATCCAAAAAAAAATCCAAAAATTTATTTTTAAAAAACCATGTTTTATATTTTTTCTCAAATGCATAGGTGTTTTACTTCTACCTATCATATGTGTATATACACACATGATTGGTAATGATTGAGTGCTGCGTGAACCTTTTTTGTAGATAGATAATATAAAAAGATGGAGAGATATAGGTAGTTGATAGATAGATAGTTAGATAGATAGATGATAGATAGATAGATAGATATCAAAATATTAGCAGCACCCTGGTATGCCATCACATGCAAACACTGATGTTCCCAGAAGAGGACAAACAGTAGTAAAAGTGCTAACCGTACAAGGAGAAACTGTGATTGACAACAGTTCTAAGTTGTATATTTTAAAAGCTGAATGTATGGTGTGTATCAAAGTCCGCCCCGGTGGGCATGGTAGGCAGGACCCATCAGATCTAGCTCACTTGTCATGGTTATGGCAACGTTATGGCCAAATGGTACTAAGAACCTTACTTACAAAGATAAAATCCAAAAAATCCAAAATTATTTTAAAAACGCATGTTTTTAATTTTTCTCAAATGATAGGTGTTTTACTTCTACTATCCATATGTGTATATACACCATGATTGGTATGATTGAGGCTGCGTGAACCTTTTTTGTGATAGATAATATAAAAAGATGGAAGATATGTAGTGATAGATAGATAGATGATAGATAGATATCAAAATATTAGCAGCCCTGGTAATGCAATACATGAACATGATGTTCCAGAAATGGCAAACAGTATAAAAGTGCTAACCGTACAAGGGAAACTGTGATGGAGCCTGTTTTCTACTTACAGCTTTCTATTATACAGGTTATTTTATTTTATCAGACCAAACTCACCAAGTGCAAGAAATATGTCTTCACCAATGAGTGTTCAAGCAATGATTGATATTGACACAGCTGGTCTTTTACAGCCATGTTCATGACATAATAAGCCATTGTGACATCATCCTATGCAAATGAGCAATGACATCACAGAAAGACCAAAGCCACAGAGCAAGTCACATGATCGCTTGGCTGATAGGCCTGAGTTTGACAACAGTTTAAAGTCTGTATATTTATATAAAGCTGAATGTTGTGTGTGTATCAAAGTCGCCCCGGTAGGGCATGTAGGACAGGACCATCAGATCTAAGTCACCTTGTCATGGTTATGGGAAACAGTTATGCCAAAATGTGTATAAGAACCTTCTTTACAAAGATAAAAATCCAAAAAATCCAAAATTAATTTTTAAAAACGCATTTTTTATATTTTTCTCAAATGCATAGGTGTTTTACTTTACCTATCCATATGTGTATATACAACATGATTGGTATGATTGAGTGCTGCGTGACTTTTTTTGTAGATAGATAGATTAAAAGATGAGAGATATAGGTAGTTGATAGATAGATAGATAGATAGATAGTAGATAGATAGATAGATAAAAATATTAGCAGACCCTGGTAATGCCAATCCATGCAACATGATGTTCCCAGAAGTGGACAACAGTAGTAAAAGTGCTACCGTACAAGGAGAAACTGTGAGCCGCCCCGTAGGCATGTAGACAGGACCCATTATTTATCACCAACTGTATGAGCAAACGTTCTGGCCAAAATGTGTACTAAGAACCTATTTAAAGATAAAAACCAAAATTTCCAAAATGTATTTTTAAAATACAAAGTTTTATATTTTTTCTCAAAGATAGTGTTACTACCATCCAAGTGTATAACACTGATTGTAGTGATTGACGTGCTAGTGCCTTTTATTGGTAGATTGTAAAAAATGAGGGATGTAGGAGGGGAATAGATTAGATACTGTAATAGATAATAGTAGAAAATATGCAAAATGATAAACCTACTTTAATGCAATCAATGCAAACACTGATGTTTCAAAATGGACAAACAGTATTAATTGCTAACCGTACAAGGGTAAACTTAGTGACCTGTTTTCTACTTACAGCTTTTCTATTATCAGGTTACTTTTTATCCAGAACAAAATACAAGTGCAGAGAATATGTTACAATAGTTAAAGACAAATGATAGATGACACACAGTTTACACACGTTCATGACATCACAAAGCCATTGTGCCATCTATGAAATGACAGAGAATACAGGAAGACCAAAGCAGGAAGTACATGATCCGCTTGGCTGATAAGGCCTGAGTTTGACACAGTTCTAAAGTCGTTATTTATATAAAGCTGAATGTATGTGTGTATCAAAGTTCCGCCCCGTAGGGGCATGGTAGGACAGGACCCATCAGATCTAAGCTCACCTTGTCATGGTTTGGCATGGTAGGACAGGGACCCATCAGATCTAAGCTCACCTTGTCATGGTTTATGGGCAAACAGTTACTGGCCAAAATGTGTACTAAGAACCTTACTTTACAAAGATAAAATATCCAAAAAAAAAATCCAAAAATTTAATTTTTTCAAAAAACGCATGTTTTATATTTTTTCTCAAATGCATAGGTGTTTTACTTCTACCTATCCATATGTGTATATACAACATGATTGGTAGTGATTGAGTGCTGCAGTGAACTTTTTATTGTAGATAGATAGATATAAAAAGATGGAGATATAGGTAGTTGGATAGATAAAATAGATAGATAGAGATAGATAATAGATAGATAGATAGATATCAAAATATTAGCAGCACCTGGTAATGCCAATCACATGCAAACACTGATGTTCCCAGAAGATGGACAAACAGTAGTAAAAGTGCTAACCGTACAAGGACGAAACCTGTGATGGAGCCTGTTTTCTACTAGCATAGGTGTTTTACTTCTACCTATCCATATGTGTATATACAGACATGATTGGTACTGATTGAGTGCTGCAGTGAACCTTTTTTTGTAGATAGATAGATATAAAAAGATGGAGAGATATAGGTAGTTGGATAGATAGATAGATAGATATCAAAATATTAGCAGCACCCTGGTAATGCCAATCACATGCAAACACTGATGTTCCCAGAAGATGGACAAACAGTAGTAAAAGTGCTAACCGTACAAGGAGGGAAACCTGTGATGGAGCCTGTTTTCTACTGTACAGCTTTTCTATTATACAGGTTATTTTATTTTATCCAGAACCAAAACTCACCAAGTGCAAGAAAATATGTCTTCACCCAATGAGTGTTCAAAGACAAATGATTGATATTGACACAGCCTGGTCTTTTACAGCCACTGTTCCATGACATCACATAAGCCATTGTGACATCATCCTATGCAAATGAGCACATGACATCACAGAAAGACCAAAGCCACAGAGCAAGTCACATGATCCGCTTGGCTGATAGGCCTGAGTTTGACAACAGTTCTAAAGTCTGTATATTTATATAAAGCTGAATGTATGTGTGTGTATCAAAGTCTCCGCCCCCGGTAGTGGCATGGTAGGACAGGGACCCATCAGATCTAAGCTCACCTTGTCATGGTTTATGGGCAAACAGTTACTGGCCAAAATGTGTACTAAGAACCTTACTTTACAAAGATAAAATATCCCAAAAAAATAATCCAAAAATTTAATTTTTTCAAAAAAACGCATGTTTTTATATTTTTTCTCAAATGCATAGGTGTTTTACTTCTACCTATCCATATGTGTATATACGACACATGATTGGTATGATTGAGTGCTGCAGTGAACCTTTTTTGTAGATAGAAAAAAGATATATATATTGATAGGATAGATATAGATAGATAGATGGATAGATAGATAGATATGTGATAGATAGATAGATAGATAGATATCAAAATATTAGCAGCACCCTGGTAATGCCAATCACATGCAAACACTGATGTTCCCAGAAGATGGACAAACAGTAGTAAAAGTGCTAACCGTACAAGGAGGGAAACCTGTGATGGAGCCTGTTTTCTACTGTACAGCTTTTCTATTATACAGGTTATTTTATTTTATCCAGAACCAAAACTCACCAAGTGCAAGAAAATATGTCTTCACCCAATGAGTGTTCAAAGACAAATGATTGATATTGACACAGCCTGGTCTTTTACAGCCACTGTTCCATGACATCACATAAGCCATTGTGACATCATCCTATGCAAATGAGCACATGACATCACAGAAAGACCAAAGCCACAGAGCAAGTCACATGATCCGCTTGGCTGATAGGCCTGAGTTTGACAACAGTTCTAAAGTCTGTATATTTATATAAAGCTGAATGTATGTGTGTGTATCAAAGCTCCGCCCCGGTAGTGCATGGTAGGACAGGGAGCCCATCAGATCTAAGCTCACCTTGTCATGGTTTATGGGCAAACAGTTACTGGCCAAAATGTGTACTAAGAACCTTACTTTACAAAGATAAAATATCCAAAAAAAAAATCCAAAAATTTAATTTTTTCAAAAAACGCATGTTTTTATATTTTTTCTCAAATGCATAGGTGTTTTACTTCTACCTATCCATATGTGTATATACAGACATGATTGGTACTGATTGAGTGCTGCAGTGAACCTTTTTTTTAGTAGATAGATATAAAAAGATGGAGAGATATAGGTAGTTGGATAGATAAGATAGATAGATAGTAGATAGATAGATAGTGGGATAGATAGATAGATAGATAGATAGATATCAAAATATTAGCAGCACCCTGGTAATGCCAATCACATGCAAACACTGATGTTCCCAGAAGATGGACAAACAGTAGTAAAAGTGCTAACCGTACAAGGACGTAAACCTGTGATGGAGCTTGTTTTCTACTATACAGCTTTTCTATTATACAGGTTATTTTATTTTATTCAGAACCAAAACTCACCAAGTGCAAGAAAATATGTCTTCACCCAATGAGTGTTCAAAGACAAATGATTGATATTGACACAGCATGGTCTTTTACAGCCACTGTTCCATGACATCACATAAGCCATTGTGACATCATCCTATGCAAATGAGCACATGACATCACAGAAAGACCAAAGCCACAGAGCAAGTCACATGATCCGCTTGGGCTGATAGGCCTGAGTTTGACAACAGTCCTAAAGTCTGTATATTTATATAAAGCTGAATGTATGTGTGTGTATCAAAGTTCCACCCCCGGTAGTGGCATGGTAGGACAGGGACCCATCAGATCTAAGGTCACCTTGTCATGGTTTATGGGCAAACAGTTACTGGCCAAAATGTGTACTAAGAACCTTACTTTACAAAGATAAAATATCCAAAAAAAAAATCCAAAAATTTTATTTTTTCAAAAAACGCATGTTTTTATATTTTTTCTCAAATGCATAGGTGTTTTACTTCTACCTATCCATATGTGTATATACACACATGATTGGTAGTGATTGAGTGCTGCAGTGAACCTTTTTTTGTAGATAGATAGATATAAAAAGATGGAGAGATATAGGTAGTTGGATAGATAGATAGATAGATAGATATCAAAATATTAGCAGCACCCTGGTAATGCCAATCACATACAAACACTGATGTTCCCAGAAGATGGACAAACAGTAGTAAAAGTGCTAACCGTACAAGGACGTAAACCTGTGATGGAGCCTGTTTTCTACTATACAGCTTTTCTATTATACAGGTTATTTTATTTTATCCAGAACCAAAACTCACCAAGTGCAAGAAAATATGTCTTCACCCAATGAGTGTTCAAAGACAAATGATTGATATTGACACAGCCTGGTCTTTTACAGCCACTGTTCCATGACATCACATAAGCCATTGTGACATCATCCTATGCAAATGAGCACATGACATCACAGAAAGACCAAAGCCACAGAGCAAGTCACATGATCCGTTGGCTGATAGGCCTGAGTTTGGCAACAGTTCTAAAGTCTGTATATTTATATAAAGCTGAATGTATGTGTGTGTATTAAAGCTCCGCCCCCGGTAGTGGCATGGTAGGACAGGGACCCATCAGATCTAAGCTCACCTTGTCATGGTTTATGGGTAAACAGTTACTGGCCAAAATGTGTACTAAGAACCTTACTTTACAAAGATAAAATATCCCAAAAAAAAATCCAAAAATTTAATTTTTTCAAAAAACGCATGTTTTTATATTTTTTCTCAAATGCATAGGTGTTTTACTTCTACCTATCCATATGTGTATATACAGACATGATTGGTACTGATTGAGTGCTGCAGTGAACCTTTTTTTGTAGATAGATAGATATAAAAAGATGGAGAGATATAGGTAGTTGGATAGATAGATAGATAGATAGATAGATATCAAAATATTAGCAGCACCCTGGTAATGCCAATCACATGCAAACACTGATGTTCCCAGAAGATGGACAAACAGTAGTAAAAGTGCTAACCGTACAAGGAGGGAAACCTGTGATGGAGCCTGTTTTCTACTGTACAGCTTTTCTATTATACAGGTTATTTTATTTTATCCAGAACCAAAACTCACCAAGTGCAAGAGAATATGTCTTCACCCAATGAGTGTTCAAAGACAAATGATTGATATTGACACAGCCTGGTCTTTTACAGCCACTGTTCCATAACATCACATAAGCCATTGTGACATCATCCTATGCAAATGAGCACATGACATCACAGAAAGACCAAAGCCACAGAGCAAGTCACATAATCAGCTTGGCTGATAGGCCTGAGTTTGACAACAGTTCTAAAGTCTGTATATTTATATAAAGCTGAATGTATGTGTGTGTATCAAAGTTCCGCCCCCGGTAGTGGCATGGTAGGACAGGGACCCATCAGATCTAAGGTCACCTTGTCATGGTTTATGGGCAAACAGTTACTGGCCAAATTGTGTACTAAGAACCTTACTTTACAAAGATAAAATATCCAAAAAAAAATCCAAAAATTTAATTTTTTCAAAAAACGCATGTTTTTATATTTTTTCTCAAATGCTTAGGTGTTTTACTTCTACCTATCCATATGTGTATATACAGACATGATTGGTACTGATTGAGAGCTGCTGTGAACTTTTTATTGTAGATAGATAGATATAAAAAGATGGAGAGATATAGGCAGTTGGATAGATAGATAGATAGATAGATAGATAGATAGATAGATAGATAGATAGATAGATAGATATGAAAATATTAGCAGCACCCTGGTAATGCCAATCACATGCAAACACTGATGTTCCCAGAAGATGGACAAACAGTAGTAAAAGTGCTAACCGTACAAGGACGTAAACCTGTGATGGAGCCTGTTTTCTACTATACAGCTTTTCTATTATACAGGTTATTTTATTTTATCCAGAACCAAAACTCACCAAGTGCAAGAAAATATGTCTTCACCCAATGAGTGTTCAAAGACAAATGATTGATATTGACACAGCCTGGTCTTTTACAGCCACTGTTCCATGACATCACATAAGCCATTGTGACATCATCCTATGCAAATGAGCACAAAGCATAACAGGAAGACCAAAGCCACAGAGCAAGTCACATGATCAGCTTGACTGATAGGCCTGAGTTTGACAACAGTTCTAAAGTCTGTATATTTATATAAAGCTGAATGTATGTGTGTGTATCAAAGTTCCGTCCCCGGTAGGGGCATCGTAGGACAGGGACCCATCAGATCTAAGCTCACCTTGTCATGGTTTATGGGCAAAGAGTTACTGGCCAATATGTGTACTAAGAACCTTACTTTGCAAAAATAAAACATCCAAAAAAAATCCAAAAATGTAGTTTTTAAAAAAAACGCATGTTTTTATATTTTTTCTCAAATGCATAGGTGTTTTACTTCTACCTATCCATATGTGTATATACACACATGATTGGTAGTGATTGAGAGCTGCTGTGAACCTTTTATTGTAGATAGATAGATATAAAAAGATGGAGAGATATAGGTAGTTGGATAGATAGATAGATAGATAGATAGATAGATAGATAGATAGATAGATAGATAGATAGATATCAAAATATTAGCAGCACCCTGGTAATGCCAATCACATGCAAACACTGATGTTCCCAGAAGATGGACAAACAGTAGTAAAAGTGCTAACCGTACAAGGAGGGAAACCTGTGATGGAGCCTGTTTTCTACTGTACAGCTTTTCTATTATACAGGTTATTTTATTTTATCCAGAACCAAAACTCACCAAGTGCAAGAAAATATGTCTTCACCCAATGAGTGTTCAAAGACAAATGATTGATATTGACACAGCCTGGTCTTTTACAGCCACTGTTCCATAACATCACATAAGCCATTGTGACATCATCCTATGCAAATGAGCACATGACATCACAGAAAGACCAAAGCCACAGAGCAAGTCACATAATCAGCTTGGCTGATAGGCCTGAGTTTGACAACAGTTCTAAAGTCTCTATATTTATATAAAGCTGAATGTATGTGTGTGTATCAAAGTTCCGCCCCCGGTAGTGGCATGGTAGGACAGGGACCCATCAGATCTAAGGTCACCTTGTCATGGTTTATGGGCAAACAGTTACTGGCCAAATTGTGTACTAAGAACCTTACTTTACAAAGATAAAATATCCAAAAAAAAAATCCAAAAATTTAATTTTTTCAAAAAACGCATGTTTTTATATTTTTTCTCAAATGCTTAGGTGTTTTACTTCTACCTATCCATATGTGTATATACACACATGATTGGTAGTGATTGAGAGCTGCTGTGAACTTTTTATTGTAGATAGATAGATATAAAAAGATGGAGAGATATAGGCAGTTGGATAGATAGATAGATAGATAGATAGATAGATAGATAGATAGATAGATAGATATCAAAATATTAGCAGCACCCTGGTAATGCCAATCACATGCAAACACTGATGTTCCCAGAAGATGGACAAACAGTAGTAAAAGTGCTAACCGTACAAGGACGTAAACCTGTGATGGAGCCCGTTTTCTTGTTCAAATATTTTTATTAAACATGAACATATACAACTGTTTAACAGGCACAGTTAATAACAGAAGAAAGAATTTTTTACAGCATATATGATTACAATTGTTGATTCATATTATTACTTCAAATTAATTATTCTCAGGGCTGTACAAGATGAGTGGTAAATTTAGCTTAAATTTACATTATATAGAACAATAGGTAAGGGGACAAGGAAGGAGGGGAGAAGGTAAAGAAGGGGAGGGAAGGGGAGGTTAAGGTAGGTAGAGTCTGTCTGATTAGCAAGTCGAAAGGTATTCAGGGCGTTCCCCAACGTATATTTGGAGCATGAGTAGGAGGAAAAATCCTGTTCCATGGGTCCCATTTCTTAGAGTATTTGATTAACGTTTTTTGTCTTAAGGCGTACGCGTATTCATGAGAGTTATGCGAAGCAATTTTTTCAAGCAAGGTTGGAAATGGGGGATTGTCAGTGTCTCTCTACATTGAGGCAATCAAAGTTTTTGTGGTCAGTATAATGTGGACTATGTTGGGTCTAAGTTGCAAGGGTATTTGATCCGTACCTATCAGGAGAATGATGAGTTCCGGGGTTAGAGTGAGTGAGTTATGTGAGAGGTCATATATAAGGAGTTGAACTTTGTTCCAAAAGGAGTTCAGATTCTTGCAGAACCAAAATATGTGTGAGATGGTACCAACTTCCTGGTTGCACCTCCAGCAGAGCGGAGAGTTGTCTTCCTTCATTAGATGTAAGCGTTGGGGAGTAAAATACCATCTTGTGAGGGATTTGTAGTGAGTCTCTAGTAGGGTCGAGCAAAAAATCATCTTCGGTAGATTCGATAGAGTTTGACTCATGGATTCAGTGTCAATTGATATTTCCAGTTCTCTTTCCCAAGCCAATAGATTAGGGGTTTTGTTAAGTGCTAAGTCCAAATTTATCGCCTTGTAGATATTTTTGGTCGTCCAGAATATAGGGCTGTGAAGGAATTTGAATAGGTTCATTATAGTGAGTGGTAGTTGGAAGTTCGGGGACTTTTTGGTTACGTAGACATTGATTTTTTCCCACACTTGTAAGTCTGTGTCTTGTAAAGAAAAGTTGGTTTGTAGTAGGGCAAAAGGAAGAAGATAGTTTAGTCTGTCGAAGATATCAGATAGGAATTTGATTCCTTTTTTTTCCCAAGAATCTATATTAAGAGATGGAATTAACAATGTTAGAATCTCAATTGGAATCCAATCATGTGATGAGGTCGGAGTGTTCACTAGTGTTTTAGTAGAAAGTTGTTTCCATGCTTGTATTGTGGCTCTAGTAGTCAGTTCTTTTGGGAGCTGTTTTGATTTGTCGCAAAGGTGTGATAACAAGAGTAGATTAAGTTTTTGTTTTGGATGTCTTGCTTCTTCCAGAGATAACCAGCTAGTTCTTGAGGTTTCGTTCCACCAGGTTTTGCTCAAGGCAATTATAGTAGCATTATAGTATGCTGCAATGTTTGGTATAGCCAGTCCACCATTTGCTCTACTTTTCTCTAGTGTTGTCCTAGCTACCCTTGGCTTCTTTTGTCCCCAAACAAAGGATATTAACTGTGATTGTAGTTTCTTTATCCAGGACTTCTTTATTGGTATTGTGAGAGAACGGAAAATGTATAGCACTTTAGGTAAGATAAACATCTTGTACGCTTCGATTTTCCCCAACCAAGATAGATCTGTTTTGGCGATGTGTGTGAGAACTTTCTGAATAGTAGCAATTAGGGTGGAGAGATTTTGATCCATTAAGGTGGAAGTATGAGATGTGATTTTTATTCCCAAAAAGTCCAGGTCTTTCCTATCCCAATTTAGACTATGTTCACTTTTGATTGTGGACAGTGTTTCAGGGTCCAGGTTATAGTAAAGAACCTGGGTTTTGTTTATGTTGATTTTATAGGAGGAAACTGCCGAGAATTCCTCGATGGTGGCAAATAGGTTTCTTAAAGAATTAATAGGGTCAGAGAGAGATAGTAAGACATCATCGGCGAACAAGCTTATTTTGTACTCTTTGAATTTGGTGTGGATGCCCTTTATGAGAATATTCATGCGAATTTTCTCAGCCAGAGGTTCTATGTAGAGATCAAATAACGATGGGGAGAGGGGGCAGCCTTGTCTGGTTCCGTTGGAGAGGGGGAATGCATTAGAAAGAGTGTTGTTGGTCATGATATTAGCCGTCTGTTTAGAGTATAATGATTTGAGTACTTGTACTATATTGCCTTTGAAGCCAAATTTGCTAAGTGTTTCGAACAGAAAGCCCCAATGGACCCTATCGAACGCTTTTTTAGCATCGTCTGAGACCAGTAGAGCTGGGACCCTGTGTTTCTCTATGTGGGAGAGTAAATTAATGGTGCGTCGGGTAGCATCTGCTGAACCTCTATTTTTAACAAATCCTACCTGATCACTGTGGATCAATTTTGGGATGATTTTTTGTAATCTTGTGTTGATAGTTTTAGTTATTATTTTGAGGTCGGAGTTAAGAAGGGAAATGGGGCGGAAGTTAGACACATTGTCCGGGTCACCTTTATTTTTTGGGATTAAAGTTATTGTGGCTTGAAGTAGTTCTTTAGAGGGTTGTGAATTAGGGTTAGTTAGGTCATTTAAGAGTCTTGTTAAATAAGGCGTAAGTATTTTTTGGTATGTGGTATAGTACTCGTTTTGTAGTCCGTCTGGACCAGGGGATTTGAGTTTTTTAAGTGTCTTGATTGTGTCTATGACCTCCTCTTCAGTGAATGGAGAGTTTATGTAGTCCAGGTCATCTTTGGTGAGTGAGGGAAGTTCGATTGAATTTAGGAATGCAGTGATCTTATTGAGTGTGGGAGTTGGTTCTGAATGAGATTGATTTAAATTATATAATGACTTGTAGTATTCAGCAAAGGTATCTGAGATATTCTTTGGGAGTTTTTGTAAAATGTTGTGTTTATTTTTTATTTGAGATATTGTGGACTTAACTCTACGGGCTTTTATGAGTTTTGCGAATAACTTATTTGGTTTGTTTGAAGAGACGTAGAAGTTAGATTTGGATAGGCGAGTTATTTTATCGTAATCTGAGACTAGTAGGGATCTAAGATCAATTCTTAATTTAAGAATCTCTTTCATGGTTGAGTCAGAGGGATGAATTGAGACAGAGTCTTCAAGTTCTTTTAATTGTCTAATTATGTTGTCTGTGGCAGCAGTTAGGGTTTTTTTGTGTCTTGCGTTTAATTGTATTAAAAGGCCTCTAACAACTGCTTTGTGGGCCGACCATACAGTAGATATTGTTGTCTCCTCAAGATCATTCTCCAAGAAGTAAAATTTCAAAGAGTTTTCTATTTCTGCTTTGTATTTTGGGTGTAGGAAGAGGAATGAGTTTGCTCTCCACCCTCCTTGGTAATTCTGAGTGGGGCCCCGTGAAGTACTGAAAAGTATGGGAGAGTGATCTGACCATGATCTTGGGAGTATGGTTACTTTCTTAATGAGCCTAAGTGAGTTGATATCTGTGAGGATCAAGTCTATACGTGCTAAGGATTTGTGAACATTTGAGAAATGAGTATACTCGATTGAGGAAGTATTGAGGCATCGAAATGCGTCAAATAGTTCTTCCTGTTTTATCATCGGGTCCAATTGAGTGTTCATGTTTCTGTTCTTGTTAGAGGAGTCAAGCAGGGCATTCGGTACTGCATTGAAATCTCCGAATATATATAAAGCACCCTCCTGAATCTCTCTAACAGTTCGCAGAAGTTTTTTTAGGAATGTAATCTGGCCAGAATTAGGGGCGTACACATTAACTAATGTGTGCATTGCGTTGTCCAATAGACATTTGAGTATGATGTACCTGCCTTCTGGGTCTGATATAAATTCTTTTTCTTCAAATTTAATTGTCTCTTTTATTAGTATGGCCACTCCTGATTTTTTTTTTTTGTTTGATGATAAAAAGATATGCGGGTAGAAAGGGTTTGAAAATTTCGGAGTTTTGTCAATGCTGAATCTTGTTTCTTGAAGGCCTGCAACGTCTATGTTATGCCGTTTTAACTCTTTCCACACATAAAAACGTTTCTGTGGGGAGTTAAGTCCATTAGTGTTAAGTGATAGATAATTGTGAGACATGGCTGGCGAGAGTGTACGCTAGGTGAATTGAGTAGGAAGACTCTACAGGGAAAAGGGGTGGGATGGGGGAAAAGAAAACTTGGGTTAAAAGGATTGAGCAACTATGGATATTATTACAAAACGTGTGTAACAGAAATTAGACAAGAATAGAACTAAATTATTCTTTGGTGGAAGGGTTCGAAGAACCGATGAAGTACTTCCTCTGGCTAAAGTTTCGGCCATGGTGCCAATCAAAAGAGAGTGTCAAAGCCTATTGCTTTCTAGGTGTGGTCATCCTGGGTCTCCAATTCGGAGGTTTTTTAATGTTTTAAGTCCATTTTCGACTTCCTCAATATTGTGAGTTTTGTTATTGTGAGAGAAGATGATATCAGAGGAAGGGTGACTCCATCTGTACATGATGTGATTGCTTCTCAAAATCTCAGTGACCGGTCTGAGTGACCTTCTCTTATTTAGTGTTTCTTTCGAGAAGTCTAGGAAAACTTTGATGGAGTGGTACGGGGCTGGTAGTGTCTTGTATTTCTTTAGGTATTCATTTATTTGGTCTTTGGTTGAAAAAAAAGAAAATTTCGCAATTACATCCCTAGGAATGTCGTCAGCAAGTCTTTTTGGCTTAGGGATCCTGTGGGCTCTCTCGATTGAATATTCGAGTTCATGTTTACCTGGGATTGTTTTCTTAGCTAGATTTTTAATGTATTCTGGTAGGTCAGTATTTTTAATTGTCTCCGGGACACCTCTAAACTTCAAGTTGACTCTTCGGTCTCTATCTTCTCTGTCTATTATTTTGTTTCTTAGATAAGTTATCTCCTCTTTCATCTTGTGTTGTTCATTCCTGACTGCGGCAGAAACTGTCGTAAGTTTGGCAATGGAGTGGTCGTGATCATCTATTCTCGTGACTATAGAGGCTACTGTCGATTTAATTTCCTCTAGATGAGTTTTCATGTTATCCTCAATTTTGGACTGGAAAGATGAGAATAAGTTTAACATGAAGGTTTTGTCCAGTGGTTGGTTTGGGTTTGAGGTGAGTAGCTGATCTAGTTCCGTGTTGCCCGTTTTTTGTTTCTGCCTAGCGGGGCTTTTAATGTTTGGGTCTTGTTCTAGTTCCACTGTATCGGATATTAGAGTGGGGTTCGGGAAAGTTTTAGAGGGGGTGCTCATTTCTTTCCGTTTAGAAGAGGAGTAGGATGTTTCGTTCATAGAAGTTTCATCTAATTCTTCAGGGGGGAATGCCCAGTCTTTTGTTTTATGATCTGTAAGAGGTTGGTTCTCTACTTTATTTTTATGTTTTTTGAAAGATTGTGAAGTTTGAGATAGGGTTGGGAGTCTACTCTTCAAGGGGGACTTTTGTAGGTCTCCCGCGGCCTCGATCCCCTGAGGGGTTGAGCTTAATTTAGATTTTGTGGGCATGGTAGTGCAGTGGAACTCTGTAGTTATTATGTCAGGCTAAACAGAATCTAGTTAAGTTTTGTAAGTCAAATCACTGAGGTGCAGAGTTTGCTTTGTTAACAAATAGTAGCTACCACCTTAGGTCTGTGTCTTTGTGACAGTAGTTAGGTGGGTTTTACCACAACAGGAAAAAGCTGGAAGTTTACTTAATATTGTGATTAAGTAAGGGAGTGAGATCGGAGTCTGAAGAATATGGTAGATATAATAGACAGGAGTTGTCAAACTGTTCCAGATCAGTTGTGAGGAAAATATATATATATAGGATCTTATATTTTAGGTAAGCTTCAAGAATTCTCAATAGGATGAATTAATGAGAGCTCAGAGTCTTAAAGTTTCATGCAGCTATATGTGCTGGGGTGTAGTGTCAATTTACCTCTCCTGTGGCTGTGTAACTTTGGCTGGTTAGGAAGGTCAGGAAGACAGCAATCAGGAAGTCTCCTCAGTGATGCTTGAGGTCGTCGGGGCAACCAGGATAAGCCCTCTTCGTTGTGGAGAGGGAGGGGGATGATGTTGGTGTCTGCAGCCTCCTATTGAGAAGTGTCAGATTTACTTCTATTAAGCGCAGACAAAAAGCTGGAGAGCTGCTGGGAGCTTTTAGTGTAGGTGACGTCACCGAGACCCGGCCGGATCTACTTTATATGCAGGGAGCCAGTGGTTTAGTAACCCTCCGCCCCCGTTCCTCGCCGTCTGTCTCCTTCCGCGATAGTCCCGCCGGTATTACCTTAGTCTTAGCAACACCGGGCGTGCCGTATGGACGTGAGGTCGCTGCTGGAGGAGGAGAGGGAGGCTCCGTGTCGGGAAGCTCCTATGCTTCTTCCGCCGCTGGGGCAGGTTCCAGAAGGTGCTGCGACGCGTCTTCTTTCTCCGGTGACAGACCGGGAAGCCCGGACCGGACCAGGGAGGGTGCACAGGTACGGGTGGCCACTGAGTTCTCCCTCCAGCCAGAAGGGAGCTTGTTAAGTTCTGTGATAGGTGGAGTGTATGTCACACTCACCTAGGGGAAGATGGCGTCCAAACTGAGAGGACCCAGACCCGGGCCCAGAAGCCTCTGTGTCGCGGTCTTCCTCAGGATCCTCCTGTGGGTCTTTCAGGACAACTACTGCAGTTAGGTACTAATATGAACCGACTTTGAGGTGGGTTGTAGTCTTAAAAAAGACTCTAAAACCCTTGTCGCTGTGTTAGGCACCGGAGCTCTATGAAGGCACGTCTATCTCATAGGGCTGCTGGCCACGCCTCTCTGGAGCCTGTTTTCTACTATACAGCTTTTCTATTATACAGGTTATTTTATTTTATCCAGAACCAAAACTCACCAAGTGCAAGAAAATATGTCTTCACCCAATGAGTGTTCAAAGACAAATGATTGATATTGACACAGCCTGGTCTTTTACAGTCACTGTTCCATGACATCACATAAGCCATTGTGACATCATCCTATGCAAATGAGCACATAGCATAACAGGAAGACCAAAGCCACAGAGCAAGTCACATGATCAGCTTGACTGATAGGCCTGAGTTTGACAACAGTTCTAAAGTCTGTATATTTATATAAAGCTGAATGTATGTGTGTGTATCAAAGTTCCGTCCCCGGTAGGGGCATCGTAGGACAGGGACCCATCAGATCTAAGCTCACCTTGTCATGGTTTATGGGCAAAGAGTTACTGGCCAATATGTGTACTAAGAACCTTACTTTGCAAAGATAAAACATCCAAAAAAAATCCAAAAATGTATTTTTTAAAAAAAACGCATGTTTTTATATTTTTTCTCAAATGCATAGGTGTTTTACTTCTACCTATCCATATGTGTATTACACACATGATTGGTAGTGATTGAGAGCTGCTGTGAACCTTTTTATTGTAGATAGATAGATATAAAAAGATGGAGAGATATAGTAGTTGGATAGATAATGATAGATAGATAGATAGATGATGATAGATAGATAGATAGATATCAAAATATTAGCAGCACCCTGGTAATGCCAATCACATGCAAACACTGATGTTCCCAGAAGATGGACAAACAGTAGTAAAAGTGCTAACCGTACAAGGAGGAAACCTGTGATGGAGCCTGTTTTCTACTGTACAGCTTTTCTATTATACAGGTTATTTTATTTTATCCAGAACCAAAACTCACCAAGTGCAAGAAAATATGTCTTCACCCAATGAGTGTTCAAAGACAAATGATTGATATTGACACAGCCTGGTCTTTTACAGCCTTGTTCCATGACATCACATAAGCCATTGTGACATCATCCTATGCAAATGAGCACAAAGCATAACAAGAAGACCAAAGCCACAGAGCAAGTCACATGATCAGCTTGACTGATAGGCCTGAGTTTGACAACAGTTCTAAAGTCTGTATATTTATATAAAGCTGAATGTATGTGTGTGTATCAAAGTTCCGTCCCCGGTAGGGGCATCGTAGGACAGGGACCCATCA
The DNA here is from genome assembly GCA_033576535.1 of Allobates femoralis. Lineage (NCBI taxonomy): Eukaryota > Metazoa > Chordata > Amphibia > Anura > Aromobatidae > Allobates > Allobates femoralis. The sequence continues at coordinate 10,567 of JARQOC010000669.1, read as the reverse complement.
GATCTAAGCTCACCTTGTCATGGTTTATAGGGCAAAGAGTTATTGGCCAATATGTGTACTAAGAACCTTACTTTCAAAGATAAAACATCCAAAAAAAATTCAAAAATTAGTTTTTTAAAAAAACGCTGTTTTTATATTTTTTTCTCAAATGCATAGGTGTTTTACTTCTACCTATCTATATGTGTATATACACACATGATTGGTAGTGATTGAGAGCTGCTGTGAACCTTTTATTGTAGATAGATAGATATAAAAAGATGGAGAGATATAGGTAGTTGGATAGATAGATAATAGATAGATAGATAGATAATAGATGATGATAAATAGATATCAAAATATTAGCAGCACCCTGGTAATGCCAATCACATGCAAACACTGATGTTCGCAGAAGATGGACAAACAGTAGTAAAAGTGCTAACCGTACAAGGAGGGAAACCTGTGATGGAGCCTGTTTTCTACTGTACAGCTTTTCTATTATACAGGTTATTTTATTTTATCCAGAACCAAAACTCACCAAGTGCAAGAAAATATGTCTTCACCCAATGAGTGTTCAAAGACAAATGATTGATATTGACACAGCCTGGTCTTTTACAGCCACTGTTCCATAACATCACATAAGCCATTGTGACATCATCCTATGCAAATGAGCACATGACATCACAGAAAGACCAAAGCCACAGAGCAAGTCACATAATCAGCTTGGCTGATAGGCCTGAGTTTGACAACAGTTCTAAAGTCTCTATATTTATATAAAGCTGAATGTATGTGTGTGTATCAAAGTTCCGCCCCCGGTAGTGGCATGGTAGGACAGGGACCCATCAGATCTAAGGTCACCTTGTCATGGTTTATGGGCAAACAGTTACTGGCCAAATTGTGTACTAAGAACCTTACTTTACAAAGATAAAATATCCAAAAAAAAATCCAAAAATTTAATTTTTTCAAAAAACGCATGTTTTTATATTTTTTCTCAAATGCTTAGGTGTTTTACTTCTACCTATCCATATGTGTATATACACACATGATTGGTAGTGATTGAGAGCTGCTGTGAACTTTTTATTGTAGATAGATAGATATAAAAAGATGGAGAGATATAGGCAGTTGGATAGATAGATAGATAGATATCAAAATATTAGCAGCACCCTGGTAATGCCAATCACATGCAAACACTGATGTTCCCAGAAGATGGACAAACAGTAGTAAAAGTGCTAACCGTACAAGGACGTAAACCTGTGATGGAGCCTGTTTTCTACTATACAGCTTTTCTATTATACAGGTTATTTTATTTTATCCAGAACCAAAACTCACCAAGTGCAATAAAATATGTCTTCACCCAATGAGTGTTCAAAGACAAATGATTGATATTGACACAGCCTGGTCTTTTACAGCCACTGTTCCATGACATCACATAAGCCATTGTGACATCATCCTATGCAAATGAGCACAAAGCATAACAGAAGACCAAAGCCACAGAGCAAGTCACATGATCAGCTTGACTGATAGGCCTGAGTTTGACAACAGTTCTAAAGTCTGTATATTTATATAAAGCTGAATGTATGTGTGTGTATCAAAGTTCCGTCCCCGGTAGGGGCATCGTAGGACAGGGACCCATCAGATCTAAGCTCACCTTGTCATGGATTATAGGCAAACAGTTACTGGCCAATATGTGTATTAAGAACCTTACTTTACAAAGATAAAACATCCCAAAAAAATTTAAAAATTTAGTTTTTTCAAAAAACGCATGTTTTTATATTTTTTCTCAAATGCATAGGTGTTTTACTTCTACCTATCCATATGTGTATATACACACATGATTGGTAGTGATTGAGAGCGGCTGTGAACCTTTTATTGTAGATAGATAGATATAAAAAGATGGAGAGATATAGGTAGTTAGATAGATAGATAGATAGATAGATAGATAGATGGATAGATAGATATCAAAATATTAGCAGCACCCTGGTAATGCCAATCACATGCAAACACTGATGTTCCAAGAAGATGGACAAACAGTAGTAAAAGTGCTAACCGTACAAGGAGGAAAACCTGTGATGGAGCCTGTTTTCTACTGTACAGCTTTTCTATTATACAGGTTATTTTATTTTATCCAGAACCAAAACTCCCCAAGTGCAAGAAAATATGTCTTCACCCAATGAGTGTTCAAAGACAAATGATTGATATTGACACAGCATGGTCTTTTACAGCCACTGTTCCATGACATCACATAAGCCATTGTGACATCATCCTATGCAAATGAGCACATGACATAACAGGAAGACCAAAGCCACAGAGCAAGTCACATGATCAGCTTGACTGATAGGCCTGAGTTTGACAACAGTTCTAAAGTCTGTATATTTATAGAAAGCTGAATGTATGTGTGTGTATCAAAGTTCCGCCCCCGGTAGGGGCATGGTGGGACAGGGACCCATCAGATCTAAGCTCACCTTGTCATGGTTTATGGGCAAACAGTTACTGGCCAAAATGTGTACTAAAAACCTTACTTTACAAAGATAAAATATCCCAAAAAAATCCAAAAATGTAGTTTTTTCAAAAAACGCATGTTTTTATATTTTTTCTCAAATGCATAGGTGTTTTACTTCTACCTATCCATATGTGTATATACACACATGATTGGTAATGATTGAGTGCTGCTGTGAACCTTTTATTGTAGATAAATAAATATAAAAAGATGGAGAGATATAGGTAGTTGAGTAGATAGATAGATAGATAGATAGATAGATAGATAGATAGATAGATAGATATCAAAATATTAGCAGCACCCTGGTAATGCCAATCACATGCAAACACTGATGTTCCCAGAAGATGGACAAACAGTAGTATAAGTGCTAACCGTACAAGGACGTAAATCTGTGATGGAGCCTGTTTTCTACTATACAGCTTTTCTATTATACAGGTTGTTTTTATTTTATCCAGAACCAAAACTCACCAAGTGCAAGAGAATATGTCTTCACCCAATGAGTGTTCAAAGACAAATGATTGATATTGACACAGCATGGTCTTTTACAGCTACTGTTCCATGACATCACATAAGCCATTGTGACATCATCCTATGCAAATGAGCACATGACATAACAGGAAGACCAAAGGCACAGAGCAAGTCACATGATCAGCTTGGATGATAGGCCTGAGTTTGACAACAGTTCTAAAGTCTGTATATTTATATAAAGCTGAATGTATGAGTGTGTATCAAAGTTCCGCCCCCGGTAGGGGCATGGTAGGACAGGGACCCATCAGATCTAAGCTCACCTTGTCATGGATTATAGACAAACAGTTACTGGCCAATATGTGTACTAAGAACCTTACTTTACAAAGATATAACATCCCAAAAAAAATCCAAAAATTTAGTTTTTTCAAAAAACGCATGTTTTTATATTTTTTTTCAAATGCATAGGTGTTTTACTTCTACCTATCCATATGTGTATATACACACATGATTGGTAGTGATTGAGAGCTGCTGTGAACCTTTTATTGTAGATAGATAGATATAAAAAGATGGAGAGATATAGGTAGTTGGATAGATAGATAGATAGATAGATAGATAGATAGATAGATAGATAGATAGATATCAAAATATTAGCAGCACCCTGGTAATGCCAATCCCATGCAAACACTGATGTTCCCAGAAGATGGACAAACAGTAGTAAAAGTGCTAACCGTACAAGGAGGGAAACCTGTGATGGAGCCTGTTTTCTACTGTACAGCTTTTCTATTATACAGGTTATTTTATTTTATCCAGAACCAAAACTCACCAAGTGCAAGAAAATATGTCTTCACCCAATGAGTGTTCAAAGACAAATGATTGATATTGACACAGCCTAGTCTTTTACAGCCACTGTTCCATGACATCACATAAGCCATTGTGACATCATCCTATGCAAATGAGCACATGACATCACAGAAAGACCAAAGCACAGAGCAAGTCACATGATCCGCTTGGCTGATAGGCCTGAGTTTGACAACAGTCCTAAAGTCTGTATATTTATATAAAGCTGAATGTATGTGTGTTATCAAGCTCCGCCCCCGTAGTGGCATGGTAGGACAGGGACCCATCAGATCTAAGCTCACCTTGTCATGGTTTATGGGCAAACAGTTACTGGCCAAAATGTGTACTAAGAACCTTACTTTACAAAGATAAAATATCCAAAAAAAAATCCAAAAATTTAATTTTTTCAAAAAACGCATGTTTTTATATTTTTTTCTCAAATGCACAGGTGTTTTACTTCTACCTATCCATATGTGTATATACACACATGATTGGTAATGATTGAGTGCTGCAGTGAACCTTTTTTTGTAGATAGATAGATATAAAAAGATGGAGAGATATAGGTAGTTGGATAGATAGATAGATAGATAGATAGATAGATAGATAGTAGATAGATAGATAGATAGATAACCAAGAAAAACGAAAAAGCACAGCAGTATACAGCGGGTGCAAGGCCCTCCTACCACTTCACTGGTTGTTATTTAAGATGAAAAAATGAAGGGCAGCACTTCCTTTAGTGTATCCATGTGGGTTTATTTTGTCCTAGGACTGCGACGTTTTGGCACACAGCCTTCCTCTAGCAGTGACAAACAGTTCTAGTGCTCACATATATATAGCTCCCATACAAGGGGCTTACAATAATACAATTAGTAGAAAAATAGTGTAAAAAGTCATATGTATATAAAATTCCATAAACTGTGCATAGTGATCTGTGAATCATAAAGTGCATATAGTGATATTACACAGCAAAACATCCATACTATAACCAATATCTCACATTTCATATTAATTAGTGATTACATGTACAGATGTTACTTATCTGTTAATTAGAAGACCCCACGTTGCAACCATGTACCGCCATTTCCGCCATTTCACTTTCGGCGTTCTCCTCATTCTAATGCGCATGCTCCGTGTGTATTATTGTAAGCCCCTTGTATGGGAGCTATATATATGTGAGCACTAGAACTGTTTGTCACTGCTAGAGGAAGGCTGTGTGCCGAAACGTCGCAGTCCTAGGACAAAATAAACCCACATGGATACACTAAAGGAAGTGCTGCCCTTCATTTTTTCATCTTAAATAACAACCAGTGAAGTGGTAGGAGGGCCTTGCACCCGCTGTATACTGCTGTGCTTTTTCGTTTTTCTTGGTTTTCTATTTTTTCTCACGAAACATTGCACTGTTATTGTTTTCAATTTTGGTTATTAATTGAAGTGGGTTATGGAGAATAACTATGAACCTGGGACTTTGAGCTACACAGTGGAAGATGAGGATCGTATATTCAAGGGTATTGATGTGGATGCAGTTTTTTTAAGTATTCCTTCTACTACAGACCTGAAACAGAAATATGAAAACTTAGCTAGGAAAGTTTTGACAGTACAACTGCACTTATCCACTATGTCAGAATATTACAAGGCAAAAATGATACCACGAGGCTTGAGATCTAATGTGAGACCAAATTTGATGTTTGGGGATTCATTTTTCTGTTCCCAGTTTTGCAAAATTTCAAATAAGTATGGGATGGATCTTTTATTGGTCAATATTGACTTTTTACAACACGATTTAAAGAGAATTCTGATAGAACAAGAAAATGTAGATACCAAATTACAGGACATTCTGAAGGAGGAGGAAATGGCAAAGTTCAAGGAACAGGTCAATACACGCATTACCAAACTACGTCTAGACCTGGAGGAGGGAAAAAGGAGAAAGTGGTTGAGAGACACACTGATAGGCCTGAGTTTGACAACAGTTCTAAAGTCTGTATATTTATATAAAGCTGAATGTATGTGTGTGTATCAAAGTTCCGTCCCCGGTACAGGCATGGTAGGACAGGGACCCATCAGATCTAAGCTCACCTTGTCATGGATTATAGGCAAACAGTTACTGGCCAATATGTGTACTAAGAACCTTACTTTACAAAGATAAAACATCCCAAAAAAATCCAAAAATTTAGTTTTTTCAAAAAACGCATGTTTTTATATTTTTTCTCAAATGCATAGGTGTTTTACTTCTACCTATCCATATGTGTATATACACACATGATTGGTAGTGATTGAGAGCTGCTGTGAACCTTTTATTGTAGATAGATAGATATAAAAAGATGGAGAGATATAGGTAGTTGGATAGATAGATAGATAGATAGATAGATAGATAGATAGATAGATAGATAGATAGATATCAAAATATTAGCAGCACCCTGGTAATGCCAATCACATGCAAACACTGATGTTCCCAGAAGATGGACAAACAGTAGTAAAAGTGCTAACCGTACAAGGACGTAAACCTGTGATGGAGCCTGTTTTCTACTATACAGCTTTTCTATTATACAGGTTATTTTATTTTATCCAGAACCAAAACTCACCAAGTGCAATAAAATATGTCTTCACCCAATGAGTGTTCAAAGACAAGTGATTGATATTGACACAGCCTGGTCTTTTACAGCCTTTGTTCCATGACATCACATAAGCCATTGTGACATCATCCTATGCAAATGAGCACAAAGCATAACAAGAAGACCAAAGCCACAGAGCAAGTCACATGATCAGCTTGACTGATAGGCCTGAGTTTGACAACAGTTCTAAAGTCTGTATATTTATATAAAGCTGAATATATGTGTGTGTATCAAAGTTCCGTCCCCGGTAGGGGCATCGTAGGACAGGGACCCATCAGATCTAAGCTCACCTTGTCATGGTTTATGGGCAAAGAGTTATTGGCCAATATGTGTACTAAGAACCTTACTTTGCAAAGATAAAACATCCAAAAAAAATCCAAAAATGTAGTTTTTTAAAAAAACGCATGTTTTTATATTTTTTCTCAAATGCATAGGTGTTTTACTTCTACCTATCCATATGTGTATATACACACATGATTGGTAGTGATTGAGAGCTGCTGTGAACCTTTTATTGTAGATAGATAGATATAAAAAGATGGAGAGATATAGGTAGTTGGATAGATAGATAGATAAATAGATATCAAAATATTAGCAGCACCCTGGTAATGCCAATCACATGCAAACACTGATGTTCCCAGAAGATGGACAAACAGTAGTAAAAGTGCTAACCGTACAAGGAGGGAAACCTGTGATGGAGCCTGTTTTCTACTGTACAGCTTTTCTATTATACAGGTTATTTTATTTTATCCAGAACCAAAACTCACCAAGTGCAAGAAAATATGTCTTCACCCAATGAGTGTTCAAAGACAAATGATTGATATTGACACAGCCTGGTCTTTTACAGCCACTGTTCCATAACATCACATAAGCCATTGTGACATCATCCTATGCAAATGAGCACATGACATCACAGAAAGACCAAAGCCACAGAGCAAGTCACATAATCAGCTTGGCTGATAGGCCTGAGTTTGACAACAGTTCTAAAGTCTCTATATTTATATAAAGCTGAATGTATGTGTGTGTATCAAAGTTCCGCCCCCGGTAGTGGCATGGTAGGACAGGACCCATCAGATCTAAGGTCACCTTGTCATGGTTTATGGGCAAACAGTTACTGGCCAAATTGTGTACTAAGAACCTTACTTTACAAAGATAAAATATCCAAAAAAAAAATCCAAAAATTTAATTTTTTCAAAAAACGCATGTTTTTATATTTTTTCTCAAATGCTTAGGTGTTTTACTTCTACCTATCCATATGTGTATATACACACATGATTGGTAGTGATTGAGAGCTGCTGTGAACTTTTTATTGTAGATAGATAGATATAAAAAGATGGAGAGATATAGCAGTTGGATAGATATAGATAGATAGAGATAGATATCAAAATATTAGCAGCACCCTGGTAATGCCAATCACATGCAAACACTGATGTTCCCAGAAGATGGACAAACAGTAGTAAAAGTGCTAACCGTACAAGGACGTAAACCTGTGATGGAGCCTGTTTTCTACTATACAGCTTTTCTATTATACAGGTTATTTTATTTTATCCAGAACCAAAACTCACCAAGTGCAATAAAATATGTCTTCACCCAATGAGTGTTCAAAGACAAATGATTGATATTGACACAGCCTGGTCTTTTACAGCCACTGTTCCATGACATCACATAAGCCATTGTGACATCATCCTATGCAAATGAGCACAAAGCATAACAGGAAGACCAAAGCCACAGAGCAAGTCACATGATCAGCTTGACTGATAGGCCTGAGTTTGACAAACAGTTCTAAAGTCTGTATATTTATATAAAGCTGAATGTATGTGTGTGTATCAAAGTTCCGTCCCCGGTAGGGGCATCGTAGGACAGGGACCCATCAGATCTAAGCTCACCTTGTCATGGATTATGGCAAACAGTTACTGGCCAATATGTGTATAAGAACCTTACTTTACAAAGAAAAACATCCCAAAAAAATTTAAAAATTTAGTTTTTTCAAAAAACGCATGTTTTTTATATTTTTTCTCAAATGCATAGGTGTTTTACTTCTACCTATCCATATGTGTATATACACACATGATTGGTAGTGATTGAGAGCGGCTGTGAACCTTTTATTGTAGATAGATAGATATAAAAAGATGAGAGATATAGTAGTTATAGTAGTATAATAGATAGATAGATAGATAGAATAGATATCAAAATATTAGCAGCACCCTGGTAATGCCAATCACATGCAAACACTGATGTTCCCAGAAGATGGACAAACAGTAGTAAAAGTGCTAACCGTACAAGGAGGAAACCTGTGATGGAGCCTGTTTTCTACTGTACAGCTTTTCTATTATACAGGTTATTTTATTTTATCCAGAACCAAAACTCCCAAGTGCAAGAAAATATGTCTTCACCCAATGAGTGTTCAAAGACAAATGATTGATATTGACACAGCATGGTCTTTTACAGCCACTGTTCCATGACATCACATAAGCCATTGTGACATCATCCTATGCAAATGAGCACATGACATAACAGAAGACCAAAGCCACAGAGCAAGTCACATGATCAGCTTGCTGATAGGCCTGAGTTTGACAACAGTTCTAAAGTCTGTATATTTATAAAAGCTGAATGTATGTGTGTGTATCAAAGTTCCGCCCCCGGTAGGGGCATGGTGGACAGGACCCATCAGATCTAAGCTCACCTTGTCATGGATTATAGGCAAACAGTTACTGGCCAATTGTGTACTAAGAACCTTACTTTACAAAGATAAAACATCCCAAAAAAAATCCAAAAATTTAGTTTTTTCAAAAAACGCATGTTTTTATTTTTTCTCAAATGCATAGGTGTTTTACTTCTACCTATCCATATGTGTATATACACACATGATTGGTAGTGATTGAGAGCTGCTGTGAACTTTATTGTAGATAGATGATATAAAGATGGAGAGATATAGTAGTTGGATAGATAGATAATAGATAGATAGATAGATAGATAGATAGATAGATAGATAGATATCAAAATATTAGCAGCACCCTGGTAATGCCAATCACATGCAAACACTGATGTTCCCAGAAGATGGACAAACAGTAGTAAAAGTGCTAACCGTACAAGGACGTAAACCTGTGATGGAGCCTGTTTTCTACTATACAGCTTTTCTATTATACAGGTTATTTTATTTTATCCAGAACCAAAACTCACCAAGTGCAATAAAATATGTCTTCACCCAATGAGTGTTCAAAGACAAGTGATTGATATTGACACAGCCTGGTCTTTTACAGCCTTTGTTCCATGACATCACATAAGCCATTGTGACATCATCCTATGCAAATGAGCACAAAGCATAACAGAAGACCAAAGCCACAGAGCAAGTCACATGATCAGCTTGACTGATAGGCCTGATGAGTTTGACAACAGTTCTAAATCTGTATATTTATATAAAGCTGAATGTATGTGTGTGATCAAAGTTCCGTCCCCGGTAGGGGCATCGTAGGACAGGACCCATCAGATCTAAGCTCACCTTGTCATGGATTATAGGCAAACAAGTTACTGGCCAATATTGTATTAAGAACCTTACTTTACAAAGATAAAATCATCAAAAAAATTTAAAAATTTAGTTTTTTCAAAAAACGCATGTTTTTATTTTTTTTCAAATGCATAGGTGTTTTAATTCTACCTATCCTATGTGTATATGACAACATGATTGGTAGTGATTAGAGCGGCTGTGAACCTTTTATTGTAAGATAGATAGATATAAAAGATGGAGAAGATATAGTATTAGATAAAGATAGATAATATAAATGATAGATTTTTAATGATATAATATTCAAAATATTACAGCAGCTGGTATGCCAATCACATGCAACATTGATGTTCCAGAAGATGGAACATAACAGTAGTAAAAAGTGCTAACCGTACAAGGAGGAAAACTGTGATGGAGCTGTATTTCTATGTACAGCTTTCTAATATACAGGTTATTTTATTTTATCCAGAACCAAAAACTCCCCAAGTGCAAGAAAATATGTCTTCACCCAATGAGTGTTCAAAGACAAATGATTGATATTGACACAGCATGGTCTTTTAACAACCACGTTCCATGACATCACATAAGCCATGTGAAATCATCCTATGCAAATGAGCACATGACATAACAGGAAGACCAAAGCACAGAGCAAGTCACATGATCAGCTGACTGATAGGCCAT
>JARQOC010000668.1:0-66117 GCA_033576535.1 Allobates femoralis | reverse complement strand
GAGGGCACTCTGCTTTGATTATATGCCCTATTTAAAGACAGGGAAAGTTCTAAGCCACGCCTCCCTGACGAAATCGCCACGCAGCAGCGATACGTGTGGGACAAGGGTTCCCTGTGTGTATCCTGACACCATCATTGTCCTAGCACCTATCTTTCAACCTTGCTCCCCTGGCTAGGGACTGGTCCCTCAAACTTCTCCTATGATAAGGATTCACACTGGACCAGGTGAGAGCATATTATTTGACCTTATAGTGACTTGGGTGCATTCACTTTGCCTAGGACTATGAGTGTTAGACCTGTGACACTACCTTTAGGGATAATTGTTGGCAACCTCTGTGACCTTAGTGTCCTCCTGTCAGTAGCACTTGATTGCATTCAATTTCAATATGCATATGACTGAAATTACATCATTTTGACCTGTTTATAATATATGCAAGTCTACAGGGGAAATGTATTGTGCTGCCACCCCCTTTTTGGTTCATTTGTATAGGGTGTGCCTGTAATTTTTGATTCATTGTATTAACAGGGGACACCTTTCTAAATGCAGGTTTTGTTGTTGAGCAATGGTTTTAATTGTATTTAGATGTGTGTTCTTGTCTTTAATAAAATTGATTTTTTGACCTATGCAATGGTGGTGTGCCGCAGAAGTTTTGTCAATTCCTTCTCTCTCGTATATATGTTAATTGTTAATAAAGTGGCACCCCCGTCCCAACAGGACCAACATTGGTAGTGGTGCACCCATTCTTTAGTCAGACAAAGAAACCAAACAACTTCTCCGCTTACAAAACCATCATCACGTCAGTCAACCACGACGTGTCCCTTCTGCCGCACCCACCTCACTACCGGGTAAAGTAGAAACTAAACGACACTAGGTGGCAACAACAACCACCTGACAACCCAAACCTGCTTCGTCTTCAAGATGACAACCTCCAGTCAACAACACCTCTACCCAGCAAACCAAGTCAACGTCTCACCACCTACCCATGAAGACAAGGTGATCATCAGGGTCACGGGCATCAAACCCAATGGAGACAACTACAAGAGCTGGGTGGCTCCCTCACCCTCTCTTCCCACAAAGACTGAGTTGCCGAGGGATTCGCAGTAAGCAATGGCAAAGTTTCCAACCTGTGAAGCCTATCTCCATCACAAACCTGGTCAAACCAAAGCCACGCTAGACTTCAGTGCTCAAAGTAAGAGCCCCTCTCTCAACTGCCTACCTCTTACCAAAGGTCTTAATGTTCTCCCATGCAACACAACCTCAGCACACCACCGGATGTGGAACAAGGCACGTTCACCTTCCTAGCTTCACCCTATAATGATGAACTTACTACAAAACGAGGAGTCTTGCCTGTTGAAAATAGTATCCACGGTCCTCTTTGGTTCAAGACAACCATCGCAGTTCAAAACAGGGTACTGCTGAGACAGCTTGCTACCAAGGGCATAGACAGGAACACTACGTCACCATCTCAGAGACAACACAGGTGGGAGACGGAAAAGAAGTCTCTAAAGGCCATACAGCAACTCCATGTCCTGCACCTTGGTTTTCCACAGACTCTTTCAGCTGTTATTAGGAGACAAGCATACATTTCCTATGACTCATCTACTAAGGCCACAGCGGCAGCAGCCTCCTTGACTGCCTCAAAGACCAGGAAAAAGGTACAGTTTCACTCTGGACAGGGCCAAGCTTGACTCAAAACCTGCATGCACCATACCAAAGCTGGAGCTTTGTGCTGCTGCGCTAACAGCTGAAGCCAAGAGAGCCACACCTGAACAGTGGCATCTCATCTCCACTGACCTCCAACTAGCTAAGTGGAGAACAAGACTCAGGGCACCACCCCCAGGTTGACTGGAAAGACTGTAAGGCCAACTTACAAGCCATGTGTCCCAGGTGCCAGGACAAGGGCTGAGGTTTCATCACCCTGGACACTCTCCAACCTGGTCAGCCGTTGTGCAGGCTGACACTCAGTCCAGGTCAATCGCCCGGTGGCTCCTTCAATCAGGAGTTACGTGAACTGGACTTGTTGCTGGACTCTGCCACGGCAGGGAGCGCAGCTCCTCCTACCCCTGCCATACCAGAACACAGAACTGTCAGTGTCCAATCGACCGTGAACCTTTCCTTCGGACTAAACTTTACAGTTGGATAGTTGGAAGAGTTGGCATGTTAGGGCTGCTTTATACACAGAGTAACAAAATAACTATGATTTTTCTTTTGTTATATTTTATTTGGTTATTAAAATTATCCAGTGAGGATAGGTGCTACAGTGTAAGTGTCAAATCAACGTGTATCCCTCCCCCCACATGTAAACAAACATAGGACAAACAATTGTCTATACGGGTTAAACCCTGTTGGTTCAATGGGTGATGATAGCACTAGTCAAAAGGAACCTGGATGTCTGGGACAGAAGGAGAGATCCCCCCGGAAACAATGCGTCTCCAAAGGGAGGGGGCCTCTGTACCTACGACCCGTAATCCTGTGGTCAAGTCTTGTTGTTAACGGGTGTTGCCCCGATCAACTAATGGTGCGTCAATCACCTCTATTACAGTCAGAGGTCCTATAGTCGTATAGATCTGGTATTCATCGATTATTATACAAAGTCAGTATTGTAACCCGCCCGACGCGTTTCGCCTCTCCAAATTGAATGAGAGGCTCATCAGGGGCTCTGACGATCAAGATAGTGATGTGTGGACCACACTAGTTGTATGTGGTCTACTCAGTTGTAAGTCTTATGTTCAGACAGTCCGGGCTAGGAACTTGAAAGGGATTTTCAGATATTGGCTTCTATGACGTACGAAGAGTCTGTTGGGTGATAGAGGAGGAGACCTGAGTTTAGATAAGGTTAGAAACAAACTATCTCCACCAATTTCGATCAATACCCATTATTGACGTGAGGTTTCTATAAAGTATTTTATACACCCTTTTTAGTGTTGTATTTGTTTTTACAAAAGTAATGATTGATCACATACCGAGTACAGTTATTTTTCTTGGATGTGTCATTCATAGTCCAAATTTAGCCGGAATCGAACAAGGTTCTATTCCTCGCTATATAAAACATAAAGTATCACTTATTATTGTCCTATCATTGGTTAGGTCCATAGCCCTTACTATGTTACCTACCCTCTGTACTTTACAGTGGTTTTGCAGCTTAAATCCAGTAGTTTTAGTGTATTATCCCTTTAGAAAATCCTTGTTCTGGGAAGAAAGAGTGGTATCACTATATACTCAGGTAACACTCATTGGCATCTTGTTTGTTATTTATGAGACTGACCTGCCCATAAGACATGTGTGCTCCTTTTGGGGCTCGTGATGCCGGTGCCTGTCTATGTCACAGGGCGTTAAACATCACCTATAGAGGAAAAGACAATGAAAATACGTTCTAAAGTATTTTATTTCCCCCTTTCCTTTTAGTGTCTCTCTGTACCTGTTAAGATATGGTGCTTTCTGACGTTATCCGTGGGTTAAAGGAAAATGGTCCCCTAGGTGTTTGCTTTTGGTCCGTACAGGGTTACTGGATCCTGGTTAAATGGTTATCTGAGGATCCTATAACAATAGTAGTATCCATTATGAAAGAGTCCTAATGGTATTAGACTCCTTCATCACAGGCACCTAACTAATGTTGGTTTCATCCAAGCCCTACACTCCCTAGCCATAAATCTGTAATGTCAATGATAGCCATCTACTTCCCTCTAGGGAGCCTCTCCTGGGGTGACATGTCTTAGATGTAAATACATGTATTAGTAACAGCCCTCCATTTATTACAGGGAAATCTAATAATGCCTATACCTAGTATAGAAAAACCACCCATCACATGATTCATTTTATAAGATCTAGTGTTTACCTGGTTTTTTCCCCTTCCTTACAAGCAGCCTGGCGCGCACATCATTGTTTAGATGAGAGGCTCTAATGTCCAGAGCCTATGCGCGCCGCCAGCCGCTTGGGAGGCTAAATAGTACTGCCCCCTGCTCCCGCCTCCCCACCGTAATTCCGCCCACAGGATGTGGTTGGCAGAATTCTGGTGGCGTGCGTTCCAGGTCTGGAACGCGGAAGTGTTTACCGCGCATGCGCGGACCATGTGTTTCCGGTCCCGCATGTGAAGGTATTGCCATAGTGACGCGGCACACTTCTTGCGCGTGCGCGGAAGCGATGCCTCCGTTCAAGGGAAGGAGGGCGTCTCTATGACGACGCGTCTTGTTTGTTATGAACCGCACAGCACATAATGCTGTGGCGGGCGGCAGTCTATGGGTATTAGATCATGGGGGTGATATTACCATTCTCAATGCCAATTTCTATGGGCATTACATCGGGACAGTTAGATTCAGTAATATAAAGCTAGTATGCTGTTATCTTAGTAGGAAGAGGTCTTAATATGGGGGGGGGGGGGGGGGGGGGGGGGTTGGGGGCTTTTAGGTAACCTGTGTCCAAAGGGTTAGGACTTAGCAATAGAGGTCCATTGTATGGTAAATGGACGTTTAGATGGTAAGATTCAAACCCACACTATAGATTAACAGTGATAAACCACTTTACTTCCCTTATTAATTCCCAGCCACTTTTTGTCTAACATGGTACAATGGGATGGCACGTTTAGTTCAAATGATCCTAGAGCCTAGTTCTCTAAGCAATTTATTTCCCTAACTGTCCTTCTGGACAAAGTTTATAGGGGTAGGTAGTTCCCAAGGACCACTACAAAACAGGGAGAAGTCTAAGGCTCTCCTCTAAGTCAGTGATAAGCTTATCTAGCTATGGAAGGTTGTCAAACAAATTAAATGAAGCAGGAATAATTTTGTACTTCATTTAGTCCAGTGGGTGTAACCGTCTTGAGACGGTGTATCCATTTGCATTCTTTTTGCAAGATCTTTTTGTCCCAATCACCTCCCCTATGGGGTTGCGTTACAACTTCAATTGCCAAGAAGGAGAAACAATCAAGATTCCCCCATGTTCTTGCCTAACGTGTCTCGATATGGGGGTGTCTCTCTCATTTCTAATGTCACCTATATGCTCACCTATCCTCTTTTTGAACTCTCGTTTCGTTTTACCAACGTATTCCAAATTGCAGGAGCACTTGAAATAGTATACAACCCCGACTGTTTTGCAGTTCGCAAAGTGACGTATCTCATACACTCTGCCGGTATTACTGCTGGTAAATGTTTTGTCTGTGTTTATGTATCTACATGTGACACATTTACCACACCTAAAGGTGCCATTTGCTCTGTTGTCCAGCCATGTTTTCTTGGTTGTTTTAGGGGGTTCATAGGTACTGTGAACAAGTTGGTCTCTAAAATTCCTCCCTCTCCTATATGTTATGGAAGGTGTTGATGGTATTAAGTCTCTAATTCCTGGGTCAGCTGTAAGGACTCTCCAATGTCGTGACAAAATTTCCCTGACTTCCTTCGCACATGTATCATATCTACCAATAATCCTCATGATATTAGTCTCCTCCCGAGATTTTGGTCTAAGAAGATTTCTCCTAGGTGTATTCTCCGCTGTTTTGTAAGCTTTGCTCAAAACGTCCGGGGGGTAGCCTCTATTCATAAACCTAGTTCTAAGTTCCTCAGATTGTTTGTAGAACTGATAGTTACTAGAGCAGTTTCTCCTGATACGGAGATACTGCCCTTTTGGTATACCCGACCGAAGGCTTCTAGGGTGGTGACTCCTCCAGTGTAGTAAATCGTTACTGGCAGTCTCTTTTCTGAATGTTCTTGTAGTTAAATGGCCGTCTCTACCTTTTTCAATTGTTACATCAAGAAAGTTGAGCTCCTTTTCCTGGAATTCTGATGTAAACCTAAGTCCAATCTCATTGTTGTTTAAGTCTCTAATGAAATTATTGAAGCTTATCTGATCACCGGACCATAAAACAAAAACATCGTCTATGTAACGACCCCAGAACAAAATCTGGTGACACCACCAGGTGGAGTCATCATCACCTCTGAACACCACAGTGTCTTCCCACCAGCCCAGGAACAAATTAGCATAAGTTGGGGCCATAGAGCTCCCATTGCTGTGCCCCTGAGCTGGTGGTAGAACTTGCCATTAAATTTAAAATAGCTGTGTTCTAAAATAAACTGCAGTATGTTCAGAATGAACTCGTTATGAGAGCTATACTGGATACCCCTCATGCTGAGAAAATGATTTACCGCTTGTAGACCAAATTCATGTGGAATGCTACTATAAAGTGCTTCCACGTCAATGGAGGCTAGATATGTATTCTCATCGACTACGATGTCCTCCAATTTGTTTAACAGGTCCATAGTGTCTCTAAGATAAGATGGTAATGACAGCACATGATTCCTTAGTACCTTATCCAAATATACGCTAGCATTCTGAGAATACGAGTCATTCCCTGATACTATTGGGCGACCCTTGAGAGGAGAGAGTCCCTTGTGAACTTTCGGAAGTGAATAGAAAACTGGTGTCACAGGATACTTCATATCCATATACCTCCATTCACTTTTGCTCAAAATGCCTTCTTGGTATGCCTTGTCTAACAAAACCTTCAAATTTGTCTTATACTCGTCTACGGGATCTTGCCTCAAGATTTTATAAGTCCTCTGATCTTTTAAAATGTCATTACACATTTTGATGTACACCTCATGGCTCATAACAACTAGATTCCCTCCTTTGTCGGCTGGTTTTAGCACTATTTCCTGATTCTTAGTTAAACTTTCTAAGACTTCCCGTTCCGAGCGGTTCAAATTTGGATGGAAAATTTTGACCGTATCTTGTAGTTTCTCAAGGTCTTCGCTTACTAGTTTCAAAAAGATAGTTCCCTTCGATTGATGGAAATACTACTAAAGGAGGAAAAATTAATCTTTGAGGAGACCTCCACCAAATTAAATAGCCTCACAGAACAGGCTTTAAAATACAAATTAGATTCTGATTTCCAGAGAAGGGAGAATATCTTACAACAGACGATCGAAAAATTCCAGAACAACATCAAAGAAAGGAAAACAGAAACAATTTCAAAGGGATTTTGTTGACTTCAGAGATAAGAAAGCTTACCCCTTCCTCACTGAAACACAAGGGACCCTACTATCCCACAACCGACTCAACCAGTACCAACTGACGTCTCATCTTCGGAAGGAGAGACGTCAGAAGGTGAGAGTAATATTGGAGCCCTAAGCGAGAGGTTGGCGAGATTGGAGAGAGCCAATAACGAACGGATTCCTAAGAAACCATATAACAAGGGTAGGGGACGAGGTAGAGGTAAGCCACGATGGGAGAAACCAGAACCAAGGCCAGGGCCAGCCCCTCAACAACCGTCAGTGCCTCCCTTGGGTGTTTTTACTACACCTGTTGCGCCCTCATCTTTTTTAGAACAGAGTTTGCAGCAACGGGGGTACGATCTGCGCGATCGAACAGGGGTCCCAACCCCACGTTATCACTAACAGAAAACACGGATGAACTAAAAATCATCAATTTGTCCACATACTCCTTGAGCACATTAGAAACCAAGCTATTGAAACAGGGCCTCTCATATGTACCAACCAATAGGTATGACTCCTTCGAATGGACGAAGGACATCAATCTGTTTATAAGAAAACTAAAGTGGCGCAGCTTTTTCAAGCACAATGACAGGGAGAAATGTCTTGAGCTTGGAATTGCTGAGGAGGACCTTCCCTTAGCTCAGGATCTGTTGGATCTTGCACATGTAAGGACTAACGGGCATGGCCCATTCACAGATTTAAGACCACGTAGTACACGAGCACCACCTTTAATGGAAAGCACAAGTACTGATATCTTTTTGAAACTAGTAAGCGAAGACCTTGAGAAACTACAAGATACGGTCAAAATTTTCCATCCAAATTTGAACCGCTCGGAACGGGAAGTCTTAGAAAGTTTAACTAAGAATCAGGAAATAGTGCTAAAACCAGCCGACAAAGGAGGGAATCTAGTTGTTATGAGCCATGAGGTGTACATCAAAATGTGTAATGACATTTTAAAAGATCAGAGGACTTATAAAATCTTGAGGCAAGATCCCGTAGACGAGTATAAGACAAATTTGAAGGTTTTGTTAGACAAGGCATACCAAGAAGGCATTTTGAGCAAAAGTGAATGGAGGTATATGGATATGAAGTATCCTGTGACACCAGTTTTCTATTCACTTCCGAAAGTTCACAAGGGACTCTCTCCTCTCAAGGGTCGCCCAATAGTATCAGGGAATGACTCGTATTCTCAGAATGCTAGCGTATATTTGGATAAGGTACTAAGGAATCATGTGCTGTCATTACCATCTTATCTTAGAGACACTATGGACCTGTTAAACAAATTGGAGGACATCGTAGTCGATGAGAATACATATCTAGCCTCCATTGACGTGGAAGCACTTTATAGTAGCATTCCACATGAATTTGGTCTACAAGCGGTAAATCATTTTCTCAGCATGAGGGGTATCCAGTATAGCTCTCATAACGAGTTCATTCTGAACATACTGCAGTTTATTTTAGAACACAGCTATTTTAAATTTAATGGCAAGTTCTACCACCAGCTCAGGGGCACAGCAATGGGGAGCTCTATGGCCCCAACTTATGCTAATTTGTTCCTGGGCTGGTGGGAAGACACTGTGGTGTTCAGAGGTGATGATGACTCCACCTGGTGGTGTCACCAGATTTTGTTCTGGGGTCGTTACATAGACGATGTTTTTGTTTTATGGTCCGGTGATCAGATAAGCTTCAATAATTTCATTAGAGA
The DNA here is from genome assembly GCA_033576535.1 of Allobates femoralis. Lineage (NCBI taxonomy): Eukaryota > Metazoa > Chordata > Amphibia > Anura > Aromobatidae > Allobates > Allobates femoralis. The sequence goes on along the minus strand of JARQOC010000668.1, from coordinate 57,435 downwards.
CTCAAACAACAATGAGATTGGACTTAGGTTTACATCAGAATTCCAGGAAAAGGAGCTCAACTTTCTTGATGTAACAATTGAAAAAGGTAGAGACGGCCATTTAACTACAAGAACATTCAGAAAAGAGACTGCCAGTAACGATTTACTACACTGGAGGAGTCACCACCCTAGAAGCCTTCGGTCGGGTATACCAAAAGGGCAGTATCTCCGTATCAGGAGAAACTGCTCTAGTAACTATCAGTTCTACAAACAATCTGAGGAACTTAGAACTAGGTTTATGAATAGAGGCTACCCCCGGACGTTTTGAGCAAAGCTTACAAAACAGCGGAGAATACACCTAGGAGAAATCTTCTTAGACCAAAATCTCGGGAGGAGACTAATATCATGAGGATTATTGGTAGATATGATACATGTGCGAAGGAAGTCAGGGAAATTTTGTCACGACATTGGAGAGTCCTTACAGCTGACCCAGGAATTAGAGACTTAATACCATCAACACCTTCCATAACATATAGGAGAGGGAGGAATTTTAGAGACCAACTTGTTCACAGTACCTATGAACCCCCTAAAACAACCAAGAAAACATGGCTGGACAACAGAGCAAATGGCACCTTTAGGTGTGGTAAATGTGTCACATGTAGATACATAAACACAGACAAAACATTTACCAGCAGTAATACCGGCAGAGTGTATGAGATACGTCACTTTGCGAACTGCAAAACAGTCGGGGTTGTATACTATTTCAAGTGCTCCTGCAATTTGGAATACGTTGGTAAAACGAAACGAGAGTTCAAAAAGAGGATAGGTGAGCATATAGGTGACATTAGAAATGAGAGAGACACCCCATATCGAGACACGTTAGGCAAGAACATGGGGGGAATCTTGATTGTTTCTCCTTCTTGGCAATTGAAGTTGTAACGCAACCCCATAGGGGAGGTGATTGGGACAAAAAGATCTTGCAAAAAGAATGCAAATGGATACACCGTCTCAAGACGGTTACACCCACTGGACTAAATGAAGTACAAAATTATTCCTGCTTCATTTAATTTGTTTGACAACCTTCCATAGCTAGATAAGCTTATCACTGACTTAGAGGAGAGCCTTAGACTTCTCCCTGTTTTGTAGTGGTCCTTGGGAACTACCTACCCCTATAAACTTTGTCCAGAAGGACAGTTAGGGAAATAAATTGCTTAGAGAACTAGGCTCTAGGATCATTTGAACTAAACGTGCCATCCCATTGTACCATGTTAGACAAAAAGTGGCTGGGAATTAATAAGGGAAGTAAAGTGGTTTATCACTGTTAATCTATAGTGTGGGTTTGAATCTTACCATCTAAACGTCCATTTACCATACAATGGACCTCTATTGCTAAGTCCTAACCCTTTGGACACAGGTTACCTAAAAGCCCCAACCCCCCCCCCCCATATTAAGACCTCTTCCTACTAAGATAACAGCATACTAGCTTTATATTACTGAATCTAACTGTCCGATGTAATGCCCATAGAAATTGGCATTGAGAATGGTAATATCACCCCATGATCTAATACCCATAGACTGCCGCCCGCCACAGCATTATGTGCTGTGCGGTTCATAACAAACAAGACGCGTCGTCATAGAGACGCCCTCCTTCCCTTGAACGGAGGCATCGCTTCCGCGCACGCGCAAGAAGTGTGCCGCGTCACTATGGCAATACCTTCACATGCGGGACCGGAAACACATGGTCCGCGCATGCGCGGTAAACACTTCCGCGTTCCAGACCTGGAACGCACGCCACCAGAATTCTGCCAACCACATCCTGTGGGCGGAATTACGGTGGGGAGGCGGGAGCAGGGGGCAGTACTATTTAGCCTCCCAAGCGGCTGGCGGCGCGCATAGGCTCTGGACATTAGAGCCTCTCATCTAAACAATGATGTGCGCGCCAGGCTGCTTGTAAGGAAGGGGAAAAAACCAGGTAAACACTAGATCTTATAAAATGAATCATGTGATGGGTGGTTTTTCTATACTAGGTATAGGCATTATTAGATTTCCCTGTAATAAATGGAGGGCTGTTACTAATACATGTATTTACATCTAAGACATGTCACCCCAGGAGAGGCTCCCTAGAGGGAAGTAGATGGCTATCATTGACATTACAGATTTATGGCTAGGGAGTGTAGGGCTTGGATGAAACCAACATTAGTTAGGTGCCTGTGATGAAGGAGTCTAATACCATTAGGACTCTTTCATAATGGATACTACTATTGTTATAGGATCCTCAGATAACCATTTAACCAGGATCCAGTAACCCTGTACGGACCAAAAGCAAACACCTAGGGGACCATTTTCCTTTAACCCACGGATAACGTCAGAAAGCACCATATCTTAACAGGTACAGAGAGACACTAAAAGGAAAGGGGGAAATAAAATACTTTAGAACGTATTTTCATTGTCTTTTCCTCTATAGGTGATGTTTAACGCCCTGTGACATAGACAGGCACCGGCATCACGAGCCCCAAAAGGAGCACACATGTCTTATGGGCAGGTCAGTCTCATAAATAACAAACAAGATGCCAATGAGTGTTACCTGAGTATATAGTGATACCACTCTTTCTTCCCAGAACAAGGGATTTTCTAAAGGGATAATACACTAAAACTACTGGATTTAAGCTGCAAAACCACTGTAAAGTACAGAGGGTAGGTAACATAGTAAGGGCTATGGACCTAACCAATGATAGGACAATAATAAGTGATACTTTATGTTTTATATAGCGAGGAATAGAACCTTGTTCGATTCCGGCTAAATTTGGACTACGAATGACACATCCAAGAAAAATAACTGTACTCGGTATGTGATCAATCATTACTTTTGTAAAAACAAATACAACACTAAAAAGGGTGTATAAAATACTTTATAGAAACCTCACGTCAATAATGGGTATTGATCGAAATTGGTGGAGATAGTTTGTTTCTAACCTTATCTAAACTCAGGTCTCCTCCTCTATCACCCAACAGACTCTTCGTACGTCATAGAAGCCAATATCTGAAAATCCCTTTCAAGTTCCTAGCCCGGACTGTCTGAACATAAGACTTACAACTGAGTAGACCACATACAACTAGTGTGGTCCACACATCACTATCTTGATCGTCAGAGCCCTGATGAGCCTCTCATTCAATTTGGAGAGGCGAAACGCGTCGGGCGGGTTACAATACTGACTTTGTATAATAATCGATGAATACCAGATCTATACGACTATAGGACCTCTGACTGTAATAGAGGTGATTGACGCACCATTAGTTGATCGGGGCAACACCCGTTAACAACAAGACTTGACCACAGGATTACGGGTCGTAGGTACAGAGGCCCCCTCCCTTTGGAGACGCATTGTTTCCGGGGGGGATCTCTCCTTCTGTCCAGACATCCAGGTTCCTTTTGACTAGTGCTATCATCACCCATTGAACCAACAGGGGTTTAACCCGTATAGACAATTGTTTGTCCTATGTTTGTTTACATGTGGGGGGAGGGATACACGTTGATTTGACACTTACACTGTAGCACCTATCCTCACTGGATAATTTTAATAACCAAATAAAATATAACAAAAGAAAAATCATAGTTATTTTGTTACTCGGTAAAAATTATTATAACTATTAAACCATAAATCGGTGAACTAATCTAACTGCTTTATACACACCAACGTCTGTGACCAACTTCTGAATAGATCTCTGGTTCCAGTGAAATCATGGACACATTGCTCCATTTGAACACAGCCACAGAATGGAACAATGTGTCCATGATTTCACTGCAACCAGAGATCTGTTCAGAAGTTAGTCACAGAAGTTGGTGTGTGTAAAGCGGCCCTTACGGCTTCCCCAATCTGAAGATGGGTTTGTTGAACTTGAACTCATTGTTTTATTTTTTCATTTTCTACACAAGGACTATGTGCCATCAGTCAAGCATGGACTAGAATTTACTGCATTACTGTTGTAATTATATGTTTTGTTTCTATGTAATGCATTTTATATTTTTCCTTCAATCAGAAAATTCTCTTACTGTTACCAGGTAGATTAGATTATATACTAAATTGTCCCCATGTCCCCCCCTTAGTTTTCCTCTGTACAAGGTGCTCCTCCCTTCTTCCTCAGTTTAGTCTAAAGAAACCATTGCTGAAGACGCATGTCTGCAACCCCTGTACAGATTATTCCTTTTCACCTGCTGTTAAGTTGAACTTAATACATGATTCTGGAAGAAAACTGCAGCGTTTCTCCTGGTCTTACTATCCCTTAGTATCCCAAAACTTACTAGTAGGTCCTAGTAGTCCTTTTAATTAGGAATAGAAGTGTACAATGGCTTCACATCAAGCACCGACCAATAATTATTCTCTAAAATGTGTAAATTATGTTATTTGGTCAGCGCATCGCCTGTATTCAGGATAAAAGAGTTGTAACGCAGACATTCCTGTCCCTACTTTCACTGGCATCCAGGTGCTTTCTAGCGCCAACGTCCCTGCACTCTCCTCTCCCCCAGCCAGCAGGCACATTGATGCCGTTACCTCTCTGGCCACCCACTTGTTCTTGCAGGTGTGAACATGTCAAATGGTCCTCTGCTCTCCTCCACGGCTGCTGACGTGTTTCAGCCCATGGCTCCTGCCAAGGATCCTAGGCCCCAGGCCACACAGAGTTTCCTGGCTTCCAGCCTAGGGTGCATGCACATGGAATAGGTGTCCCCAGTCTATCGCTGGGAGGCATCAGGTATTTAAGGCTCTCTCAACTGCAGGGCATCTCTCAAGCAAAACTGTAGGTTCCTAGCCTAGTCCTGTGTTCTGGTCCAGCCTGCTGCTCTGGTCTGCCTGTATCCAGCACCAGTTCTGCCTGCAACCAGTTCTGTGTCTGCTGAAGTCCCTGAACCTATCAAGCCTGAATTCCTTTGTCTGTCCTGTCTATGTTCCTGGACCCATCCTGCATGTGTTCCTAGTCCATTCCTGTGTTCTGGTACCAGCATAAACTCTGCACCCAATTCTGTGTTTGATGCCTGGAGTTTGATGTTTTGCCTATAGTCTGATGTCCTGTCTGAACTCCGGTGTTCGGCCTGCATCTGTCATCCTGCCTGAGCATAGCTTACCTTCCGTCTGGAATATTCAGGTACAAGTGTATTCAGGAACCAGTGTAACCTGTGACTGGCATACCCTGAGTCCAGAGACTGCAGCTCTGTCCATGTACCTCCACCAACCGTGGCTGTATTCCTGCACCAGCTTTGTTTGTGTTGCTTGTGTCCTGTGCCTGCAACTGATGTCCGGTGATGACCTCTGCTTGATGTCCTTTCTGAGAACCATTACCAGATGACCTGTGCCTGATGTCCTGATGACTTATACCAGATATTCTGAGACAGACAACCACCAACCAGTTCCTAATGTCCAGATAACTTATACCAGATGTCCTGTACCAGAACCTACCTGTACCTGTATACCTGTTCTGCTGTCACCCAGCTCTGCTCAGCTGCTACATTCCTGGACACTGCCCTGGGAGTAGCACCTGGCATCTAATGGCAGCCAAGCCCATCCTCACCACCTGAGGCTCTGATGAATTCCTGGTAGGCGCTTAGTTAAGCCCCTCCCATGTCAGGGAAAGCCCAGATCTCCCCTGTGGTCCAGTGAGGCCAGTCCCACTTGCATCCTTGCAAACATTACAAGAGATCAATGTACTAGTCAAATTTTCCAGTTGTACACCAATTAATGCAACCAAAGAACTAGGGAGGATTTTAAATTGCAAGTATTTATTTTGTTAAGACACTTACAAACAGGGGGACACTGATGGAGACAAAACAATGTACAGTCCTAAGTCAAAGGTATCTACATAGACATTAAAAAAGCACCAAATAGCATAATTCTTATTGCAACATGCCCATAAAACTCCATAAAAATATCTGACGACTACCCCGGCCAGCGCCTTCACGGGGGGCGCGCTTGACCCGGAGCTGGGCTCGGCGCCCGGCCGGCGCCTTCATGGGGGGCGCCCTTGACCCGGAGCTGGGCTCGGCGCCCGGCGCCTTCACGGGGGGTGCCATTGACCCGGAGCTGGGCTCGGCGCCCTTGACCCGGAGCTGTGCTCGGCGCCCGGCCGGCGCCTTCACGGGGTGCGCCCTTGACCCGGAGCTGGGCTCGGCCGGCGCCTTCACGGGGGGGTGCCCTTGACCCGGAGCTGGGCTCGGCCGGCGCCTTCACGGGGGGCGCCCTTGACCCGGAGCTAGGCTCGGCGCCCGGCCGGCGCCTTCACGGGGGGCACCCTTGACCCGGAGCTGAGCTCGGCGCACGGCCGGCGCCTTCACGGGGGGCGCCTTGACCCGGAGCTGGGCTCGGCGCCCGGCCAGCGCCTTCACGGGGGGCGCCCTTGACCCGGAGCTGGGCTCGGCGCCCGGCCGGCGCCTTCACGGGGGGCGCGCTTGACCCGGAGCTAGGCTCGGCGCCGGCCGGCGCCTTCACGGGGGGCGCCCTTGACCTGGAGCTGGGCTAGGCCGGCGCCTTCACGGGGGGGCCCTTGACCGGAGCTAGGCTCGGCGCCCGGCCGGCACCTTCAAGGGGAGCGCCCTTGACAAGGAGCTGGGCTCGGCGCCTTCCCGGGGGGCGCCCTAGACCCGGAGCTGGGCTCGGCGCCCGGCCAGCGCCTTCACGGGGGGCGCCCTTGACCTGGAGCTGGGCTAGGCCGGCGCCTTCACGGGGGGCGCCCTTGACCCGGAGCTAGGCTCGGCGCCCGGCCGGCACCTTCAAGGGGAGCGCCCTTGACAAGGAGCTGGGCTCGGGGCCCGGCCGGCGCCTTCACGGGGGCGGGCCACGGGGGGCGCCCTTGACCCGGAGCTGGGCTCGGCGCCCGGCCAGCGCCTTCACGGGGAGCGCCCTTGACCCGGAGCTGGGCTCGGCGCCTTCCCGGGGGGCGCCCTAGACCCGGGAGCTGGGCTCGGCGCCCGGCCAGCCCCTTCACGGGGGGCGCCCTTGACCCGGAGCTGGGCTCGGCGCCCGGCCAGCCCCTTCACGGGGGGCGCCCTTGACCCGGAGCTGGGCTCGGCGCCCGGCCAGCGCCTTCACGGGGGGTGCCCTTGACCCGGAGCTGGGCCCTTGACCCGGAGCTGGGCTCGGCGCCCGGCCAGCGCCTTCACGGGGGGCGCCCTTGACCCGGAGCTGGGCTCGGCGCCCGGCCAGCCCCTTCACGGGGGGCGCCCTTGACCCGGAGCTGGGCCCTTGACCCGGAGCTGGGCTCGGCGCCCGGCCAGCGCCTTCACGGGGGGCGCCCTTGATCCGGAGCTGGGCTCGGCGCACGGCCAGCGCCTTCACGGGGGGCGCCCTTGACCCGGAGCTGGGCTCGGCGCCTTCCCGGAGGGCGCCCTAGACCCGGAGCTGGGCTCGGCGCCCGGCCAGCCCCTTCACCCGGAGCTGGGCTCGGCGCCCGGCCAGCCCCTTCACGGGGTGCACCCTTGACCCAGAGCTGGGCTCGGCGCCCGGCCAGCGCCTTCCCGGGGGGCGCCCTTGACCCGGAGCTGGGCTCGGCGCCCGGCCAGCGCCTTCCCGGGGGGCGCCCTTGTCCCGGAGCTGGGCTCGGCGCCCGGCCAGCGCCTTCACGGGGGGTGCACTTGACCCGGAGCTGGGCTCGGCACCTTCCCGGGGGGCGCACTAGACCCGGAGCTGGGCTCGGCGCCCGGCCAGCGCCTTCCCGGAGGGCGCCCTTGACCCGGAGCTGGGCTCGGCGCCCGGCCAGCGCCTTCACGGGGGGCGCCCTTGACCCGGAGCTGGGCTCGGCGCCTTCCCAGGGGGCGCCCTAGACCCGGAGCTGGGCTCGGCGCCCGGCCAGCGCCTTCACGGGGGGCGCCCTTGATCCGGAGCTGGGCTCGGCGCCCGGCCAGCGCCTTCACGGGGGGCGCCCTTGACCCGGAGCTGGGCTCGGCGCCCGGCCAGCGCCTTCACGGGGAGCGCCCTTGACCCGGAGCTGGGCTCGGCGCCTTCCCGGGGGGCGCCCTAGACCCGGAGCTGGGCTCGGCGCCCGGCCAGCCCCTTCACGGGGGGCGCCCTTGACCCGGAGCTGGGCTCGGCGCCCGGCCAGCCCCTTCACGGGGGGCGCCCTTGACCCGGAGCTGGGCTCGGCGCCCGGCCAGCGCCTTCACGGGGGGTGCCCTTGACCCGGAGCTGGGCCCTTGACCCGGAGCTGGGCTCGGCGCCCGGCCAGCGCCTTCACGGGGGGCGCCCTTGACCCGGAGCTGGGCTCGGCGCCCGGCCAGCCCCTTCACGGGGGGCGCCCTTGACCCGGAGCTGGGCCCTTGACCCGGAGCTGGGCTCGGCGCCCGGCCAGCGCCTTCACGGGGGGCGCCCTTGATCCGGAGCTGGGCTCGGCGCACGGCCAGCGCCTTCACGGGGGGCGCCTTGACCCGGAGCTGGGCTCGGCGCCTTCCCGGAGGGCGCCCTAGACCCGGAGCTGGGCTCGGCGCCCGGCCAGCCCCTTCACCCGGAGCTGGGCTCGGCGCCCGGCCAGCCCCTTCACGGGGTGCACCCTTGACCCAGAGCTGGGCTCGGCGCCCGGCCAGCGCCTTCCCGGGGGGCGCCCTTGACCCGGAGCTGGGCTCGGCGCCCGGCCAGCGCCTTCCCGGGGGGCGCCCTTGACCCAGAGCTGGCTCGGCGCCCGGCCAGCGCCTTCCCGGGGGGCGCCCTTGACCCGGAGCTGGGCTCGGCGCCTTCCCGGGGGGCGCCCTAGACCCGGAGCTGGGCTCGGCGCCTTCCCGGGGGGCGCCCTAGACCTGGAGCTGGGCTCGGCGCCCGGCCAGCCCCTTCACGGGGGGCGCCCTTGACCCAGAGCTGGGCTCGGCGCCCGGCCAGCCCCTTCACGGGGGGCGCCCTTGACCCGGAGCTGGGCTCAGCGCCCGGCCAGCGCCTTCACGGGGGGCGCCCTTGACCCGGAGCTGGGCTCGGCGCCCGGCCAGCGCCTTAACGGGGGGCGCGCTTGACCCGGAGCTGGGCTCGGCGCCCGGCCAGAGCCTTCACGGGGGGCGCCCTTGACCCGGAGCTGGGCTCGGCGCCCGGCCAGCGCCTTTACGGGGGGCGCCCTTGACCCGGAGCTGGGCTCGGCGTCCGGCCAGCGCCTTCACGGGGGGCGCCCTTGACCCGGAGCTGGGCTCGGCGCCCGGCCAGCGCCTTCACGGGGGGCACACTTGACCCGGAGCTGGGCTCGGCGCCCGGCCAGCGCCTTCACGGGGGGCGTACTTGACCCGGAGCTGGGCTCGGCGCCCAATCAGCGCCTTCACGGGGGGCGCACTAGACCGGATCTGGGCTCGGCGCCCGGCCAGCGCCTTCACGGGGGGCACACTTGACCCGGAGCTGGGCTCGGCGCCCGGCCAGCGCCTTCACGGGGGGCGTACTTGACCCGGAGCTGGGCTCGGCGCCCGGCCAGCGCCTTCACGGGGGGCGTACTTGACCCGCCGCAATATAGTCAGCACAGCCTCCATATATACCCAGGAGAGCCTCTGCATGCCCCAGCACACAGCCTCTGCATGCCCCAGCACACAGCCTCTATATACCCCAGCACACAGCAGCACAGCCTCTGCGTGCCCCAGCAGCACAGCCTCTGCGTGCCCCAGCAGCACAGCCTCTGCGTGCCCCAGCAGCACAGCCTCTGCGTGCCCCAGCAGCACAGCCTCTGTGGGCCCCAGCAGCACAGCCTCTGTGGACCCCAGCAGCACAGCCTCTGTGGACCCCAGCAGCACAGCCTCTGTATGCCCCAGCAGCACAGCCTCTGTGGACCCCAGCACACAGCCTCTGTGGACCCAGCACACAGCCTCTGTGGACCCCAGTAATGGGCCTTGGTCTCCATTCATCACACGCTGAGGTGTTACCTGCTGAACCTCGTCCTGCAGCTGAAGTAGACACCGCCCCATTCACACCGTCTGCTCCGGGCCTCACTCACTGGAGTCAGTTGTCACATAGGGAGTTGCCATCTTGGTCCTCTCACCACTTTTCCTTCCGACAGCTGCTTCAATGACGTCTCCATGGGACTCAGGAGGGAGGAGGAGCCTTCTGCAGGGTGAGTCTGCGCAGAGAAAATGGCGTCACTGAACGAATAAGAATCCGTTAAAGGTCTCGTGATCAGGAGAGGCAGAGCGTTATCCAATAGAAGCCGGCTGTTCACATCACGTGACAGCACAGTAGTGAAGTCCCCTGCACCTGATTACACAACTACTGTGTCTGTACAGCGATCTCCTCATTCTCCACATGTACAGGGATCTAGTGATCATTCTTGTGTGGTCAGATTGTCGGCTCCTGTGATCAGGGCTCTCCTCATACGCCTGTACAGTGTATAAATATAGTATATAGTGATCAGTATACAGGCTCTTTATCATTCCTGTGTGATCAGATTGTCAGCTCCTGTGATCAGGGCTCTCCTCCTCCTCATACACCTGTACAGTGTATAAATATAGTATATAGTGATCAGTATACAGGCGCTTTATCATTCCTGTGTGGTCAGATTGTCGGCTCCTGTGATCAGGGCTCTCCTCATACGCCTGTACAGTGTATAAATATAGTATATAGTGATCAGTATACAGGCTCTTTATCATTCCTGTGTGATCAGATTGTCAGCTCCTGTGATCAGGGCTCTCCTCCTCCCCATACACCTGTACTGTGTATATATACAGTATATAGTGATCAGTATACAGGCGCTTTATCATTCCTGTGTGGTCAGATTGTCGGCTCCTGTGATCAGGGCTCTCCTCATACACCTGTACAGTGTATAAATATAGTATATAGTGATCAGTATACAGGCTCTCCTCATACACCTGTACAGTGTATATATATAGTATATAGTGATCAGTATACAGGCTCTTTATCATTCCTGTGTGGTCAGATTGTCAGCTCCTGTGATCAGGGCTCTCCTCCTCCTCATACACCTGTACAGTGTGTATATATATAGTATATGGTGATCAGTATACAGGCTCTTTATCATTCCTGTGTGCTCAGATTGTCAGCTCCTGTGATCAGGACTCTCCTCATACACCTGTACAGTGTATATACATAGTATTTAGTGATCAGTATACAGGCTCCCCTCATACACCTGTACAGTGTACATATATAGTATATAGTGATCAGTATACAGGCTCCCCTCATACACCTGTACAGTGTATATATATAGTATATAGTGATCAGTATAGAGGCTCTCCTCATACACCTGTACAGTGTGTATATATAGTATATAGTGATCAGTATACAGGCTCCCCTCATACACCTGTACAGTGTGTATATATAGTATATAGTGATCAGTATAGAGGCTCTTTATTATTCCGGTGTGCTCAGATTGTCAGCTCCTGTGATCAGGACTCTCCTCATACACCTGTACAGTGTATATATATATATAGTATATAGTGATCAGTATACAGGCTCTCCTCATACACCTGTACAGTATATATATATAGTATATAGTGATCAGTATACAGGCTCCCCTCATACACCTGTACAGTGTATATATATAGTATATAGTGATCAGTATACAGGCTCCCCTCATACACCTGTACAGTGTATATATATAGTATATAGTGATCAGTATAGAGGCTCTCCTCATACACCTGTACAGTGTGTATATATAGTATATAGTGATCAGTATACAGGCTCCCCTCATACACCTGTACAGTGTGTATATATATATAGTATATAGTGATCAGTATAGAGGCTCTTTATCATTCCTGTGTGCTCAGATTGTCAGCTCCTGTGATCAGGACTCTCCTCATACACCTGTACAGTGTATATATATATATAGTATATAGTGATCAGTATACAGGCTCTCCTCATACACCTGTACAGTGTATATATATATAGTATATAGTGATCAGTATGCAGGCTCCCCTCATACACCTGTACAGTGTGTATATATAGTATATAGTGATCAGTATACAGGCTCTTTATCATTCCCGTGTGGTCAGATTGTCAGCTCCTGTGATCAGGGCTCTCCTCATACACCTGTACAGTGAATATATATAGTATATAGTGATCAGTATACAGGCTCTCCTCATACACCTGTACAGTGTATATATATAGTATATAGTGATCAGTATACAGGCTCTTTATCATTCCTGTGTGGTCAGATTGTCAGCTCCTGTAATCAGGACTCTCTCATACGCCTGTACAGTGTATAAATATAGTATATAGTGATCAGTATACAGGCTCTCCTCATACACCTGTACAGTGAATATATATAGTATATAGTGATCAGTATACAGGCTCTCCTCATACACCTGTACAGTGTATATATATATAGTATATAGTGATCAGTATACAGGCTCTTTATCATTCCTGTGTGGTCAGATTGTCAGCTCCTGTAATCAGGACTCTCCTCCTCATGCACCTGTACAGTGTATATATAGTATATAGTGATCAGTATACAGGCTCTCCTCCTCATACACCTGTACAGTGTATATATACAGTATAGTGATCAGTATACAGGCTCTTAATCATTCCTGTGTCCTCAGATTGTCAGTTCCTGTGATCAGGGCTCTCCTCATACACCTGTACAGTGTATAAATATATAGTATATAGTGATCAGTATACAGGCTCTTTATCATTCCTGTGTGCTCAGATTGTCAGCTCCTGTGATCAGGAGACTCTCCTCCTCATTCACCTGTACAGTGTGTGTATATATATATATATATATATTATATATATATATATATACTAGCTGGGTGCCCGATGCAGATGCATCGGGATTCTAGAAGAGCGAGTCTCTGACTCGCAATGGCCGCTTCGCGGCCAATGCTTCGCGCTGCTAAGGCGACTCGCCATGCCCGCTGCGCGGGCATAGCGAGTCGCCTTAGAACTGCTCGCAATGGCCGCTGTCCACATGACCACGCTGACTCGCAGCGCGAGCGGTCTCAAAAGGGGCAAAAAACCCATTCGTGATTATATAATAGATATATATAGGTCTGGGGACTTGCTATCAACCTTATGGAGACAGCGAAGTAGGTGAGGAGATTGTAAGCCACTTCCCTCCTCTCAGATATATGCAAATATGCAAATTTGCACTTCACTAAGGAAGTTGAGAAACTCCAGTGCCACATTTAAGCAGCATCCTCAAAGTCATAATCGCTTTCCTACAAGCTTTTAATATAACTAAGGGATTTGTGCCAGATCAGAACCCCAAACTACAGACGCTGCGTTTCAGGGTACCTGCCCCTCATCAGTTTAGTGTTTGTGTTTGTTTCTGATCTGGCACAAATCCCTTAGTTATATTAAAAGCTTGTTGGAAAGCGATTATGACTTTGAGGATGCTGCTTAAATGTGGCACGGGAGTTTCTCAACTTCCTTAGTGAAGTGCAAATTTGCATATATTATATTAAATGGTGGCCCGATTCTAACGCATCGGGTATGTTAGAATACCTTGTAAACAGGAGTGAAGTGCGTCACACTGACTGTCAGCCTTGTAGACAGGAGTGAAGGACGTCACACTGACTGACAGCCTTGTAGACAGGAGTGAAGTTCGTCACACTGACTGACAGCCTTGTAGACAGGAGTAAAGTTCGTGACACTGACTGACAGCCGTGTAGACAGGAGTGAACTGCGTCACACTGACTGACAGACCTAACAGACAGGAGTAAGGAGTGAGGATGAGGAGGCTGTGAGGATGAGGAGGCTGTGAGGATGAGGAGGCTGTGAGGATGGGGAGGCTGTGAGGATGGAGGAGGCTGTGAGGATGGGGAGGTTGAGGGGTTGGAGGGGTCTGTGAGGATGGAGGAGGCTGAGGGGATGGAGGAGGCAGAGAGGATGGGGAGGCTGTGAGGATGGGAAGGCTGTGAGGGTGGAGGAGGCTGTGAGGATGGGAATGCTGAGGGGTTGGAGGAGGCTGTGAGGATGGAGGAGGCTGTGAGGATAGGGAGGCTGAGGGGTTGGAGGAGGCTGTGAGGATGGAGGAGGCTGAGGGGATGGGGGAGGCTGAGGGGATGGGGAGGCTGTGAGGATGGGGAGGCTGTGAGGATGGATGAGGCTGTGAGGATGGAGAGGTTGTGAGGATGGGGAGGCTGAGGGTTTGGAGGAGGCTGTGAGGATGGAGGAGGCTGAGGGAATGGAGGAGGCTGTGAGGATAGGGAGGCTGTGAGGATGGGGAGGCTGTGAAGATGGAGGAGGCTGTGAGAATGAAGGGGGCTGTGAGGATGGGGAGGCTGTGAGGATGGGGAGGCTGAGGGGATGGAGGAGGCAGTGAGGAGCCCGCACACTGTGGGGACACGCACCGGCGCTCAATTCCGTCGTCTGCCTGGAGGGGATGGAGGAGGCTGTGAAGATGAGGAGGCTGAGGGGATGGAGGAGGCTGTGAATATGGGGAGTCTGTGAGGATGGAGGAGGCTGTGAGGATGGAGGAAGCTGTGGAGATAAGGAGGCTGTGAGGATGGGGAGGCTGTGAGGATGGGGAGGCTGTGAGGATGGAGGAGGCTGTGAAGATGGAGGAGGCTGTGAGGATGCGAAGTCTGAGGAGATGGAGGAGGCTGTGACAATGGAGGAGGCTGAGGGGATGGAGGAGTCTGTGAGGATGGGGAGGCTGTGAGGGTGAGGAGGCTGTGAGAATGGAGGAGGCTGTGAGGATGGGGAGGCTGTGAGGATGGAGGAGGCTGTGAGGATGGGGGGGGTGTGAGGATGGGGATGCTGTGAGTATGGAGGAGGCTGTGAAGATGGAGGAGGCTGTGAGGATGGGGAGGCTGTGAGGATGGGGAGGCTGAGGGGATTGAAGAGGCAGTGAGGATGGAGGAGGCAGTGAGGATGGAGGAGGCTGTGAGGATGGAGGAGGCTGTTTGGATGGAGGAGGCTGTGAGGATGGGGAGGCTGAGGGGATGGAGTAGGCTGTGAGGATGGAGGAGGCTGTGAGGATGGAGGAGGCTGAGGGGATGGAGTAGGCTGTGAGGATGGGGAGGCTGAGGGGATGGAGTAGGCTGTGAGGATGGAGGAGGCTGTGAGGATGGAGGAGGCTGAGGGGATGGAGTAGGCTGTGAGGATGGAGGAGGCTGTGAGGATGGAGGAAGCTGAGGGGATGGAGGAGGCTGTGAGGATGGGGAAGCTGAGGGGATGGAGGAGGCTGTGAGGACGGAGGAGGCTGAGGGGATGGAGGAGGCTGCAAGGATAGGGTTGCATTCAAACCGCGCGCCAAGCCGCACTACTTCTCTGATTGGTCGCCGCGGCCGACCAATCAGAGACGGGAAATTCAAACCGCGCGCCAAGCCGCGCTACTTCTCTGCTTGGTCGCCGCGGTCGCGAAGGGCACCACCGCTGCGAGCAGCCGGGATATGACTCATCTCCCGGCTGGTTCTCCGCGGACCTCTGTGCTGCAGGTAGCCGTGGCTGAGCTCCGGTCAGCGGCTCTCCAGCCGGTCATCTCCCGGCTGGCTCGCGCGCTGCGGCCACCGTCGGCCGGACCCGTGTATCCCGGGGCGTGTATCTCGGGCTGCAAATTGGCGCGAAATTAGAACTTTGAATTTGCGCGCCTATCTGCATAGTCTGTGCTCATTGGTGCCCGCCTCTGGTGGGCACCAATGAGCGGCCTCTGTCTGGCGCTCGATTTCTGTGACCGACAGATGCCTTAGACAATCATATAATATATATATAGTATATAGTGATCAGTATACAGGCTCTTTGTCATTCCTGTGACCTCAGATTGTCGGCTCCTGTGATCAGGGCTCTCCTCCTCATACACCTGTACAGTGTACATATATAGTATATAGTGATCAGTATACAGGCTCTTTATCATTCCTGTGTGGTCAGATTGTCAGCTCCTGTGATCAGGACTCTCCTTCTCCTCATACTCATACACCTGTACAGTGTATATATGTAGTATACATAGTATATAGTGATCAGTAGTGATGAGTGAGCATGCTCATCACTACTCGGTACTCGCACTACTATCACGGTACTCGGGATGCTCGGCGAGCACCGAGTAATGTCACCATACTCGTGCTCATGCTCGGGTCCACCTCCCTGCATGTTGGCGCTCTTTACAGAGCCAGCCCACATGCAGGGATTGGCTACCAGACACTGTAATGCCACAGCCATGTTGGTTGTGGCATTACAGTGATTGGCTGGCCGCACAGCATCATCAGGTCTTTATAAGACCTGACCGCGCTGTGCTCGTCACTCTGCGCCATAGACAGTCAGTGTAGGGAGAGCTGCTGCTGATTCAGGGACAGATTTCGAGCCTTTTAGCTAGTGTAGGCACAGGGCTGTGCTAATCTAACACAAACAACAGTCCTTCTGAGGACTAATTAGCTGTATACAAGCAGGCAGGGTATATAGGAAAGTTAGGTGTGTCAGTATACCAACCAGCATCACATCTGTGGTTGGTGTTCTGGCTTTAAATCTCCTCTCTCCATCCTAAAACAGTCATGTTAAGGATTAATTTAAATCTCTATAGGCAAGAGGGGTATATAGCTCCACTTTCTAGACCTCACAAGACGCTGTCTGCCTGTACACAGCATTTGTAGCAGGTGTCTAGTCTGTAATACTAATTCCATCGATCCATCTAAAAACCATTCATTGGACTCCTTCAGTTAGTTGTATACAGGAGGTGTATATAGCACATCATTCAAAATGCGCAAGGCCGGTGGCAAGGGACGAGCAACTGGACGTGATGGTGGTGCATGCAGAGGCCGAGGCTGTGAGCGAGCTCAAATTGGGCCACGAGAAACGCCAACATCATCTCGCTCGACCTTCCTGTCCCAATTTCTAGGGGACCGTAGCAATACACCACTTTTAAATTACGTGCAGCATCAACAGGTTGTTAGTTGGATAGTGGATAATGCTTCCAGTCAGTTAGGCACCACCACAAACACCCTGTCTTCCACACGGTCAGGTGTAGCCATGTGACTGGACCGCATATTCGTCACCCTGATCCTCCTTCCTCCCACCATGCCGAGTGTGATCCCACACTTGGACACTCTGAGCTGTTCAGTATGCCCTTCATGGATTTGGGCTGTTCACCCGCTTCACTTGAACTGGGGCCTGAGGAGATCGTATGTAACAATGACCAAATATTTGAGCAGCCACAGTCGCACGAAGGCGACGGTGGGAATGTGTCACAACAAGAGGTGGACGATGATGTGACACAATTGCCAGACAGTCAGGAGGAGGACCAGGGTGTGGAAGTGGATGACGACATGGTGGATGATCCAGTAACTGACCCAACCTGGCAGGAGGACATGCAGAGCGAGAACAGCTGCGAACAGGATGGAGGCGTAGCATCACAACAGGCCAGAAGAAGCAGAGTGGTATCTGCAGACAGAAGGCGGGCAACCGTTACTCAAAAGAGCAACACAACGCAAGTTGCCAGTACAACAGTTAGGTCTTCCTGAGTCTGGCAGTTTTTTAGGGGGTTTGCAGAGAATTCAGAAAAGGCCATTTGCAAAACCTGCCATGCCAGCATCAGCAGGGGTAGCAAAAGTAGCAGCCTGACCACCACCAGCATGATCAGGCACATGGCAGAAAAGCACCCAACTTTGTGGGACGTACCACAGGGTCCAAGAGCAGTGCCTGCGGGTAACACCGCTGCTTCTTCCACTGTTGTGCGTGCAAGCCAATCCCCTGTCCATAGTGCATGTGAAGATGCCTCCTGTCCTGCACCTGTTGTTGCACAATCAGACATGCCACCATCATCAACCACGTCCTTGTCCCAGTGCAGCGTTCAAATATCAATACCCCAGTCATTGGAACGTAAGCGCAAATACACTGCCAACATCCCCAGACGCCACACTCCTAAATGCGCACGTTTAGCTACTGCTTGCGCTGGAAATGTTGCCTTTTAGGCTAGTGGAGATGAAAGCATTCCGCAACCTGATGGTTGCAGCCATCCCTCGTTACTCGGTCCCAGCAGCCACTATTTTTCCCGGTGTGCCGTCCCTGCATTACACAAGCAGATGTCCGAAAACATTAGCTGTGCCCTTAACAACGCTGTTTCCAGCAAAGTCCACCTAACCACGGACACGTGGACAAGTACTTGTGGGTAGGGACGCTACATCTCGCTGACGGCACACTGGGTTAATATAGTGGAAGCCGGGACCCAGTCGGACTTTGGGACGGAACACGTCCTCCTGACACCAAGGATTGCGGGCCCTAACTCAGTCAAGGTTGCCCCCACAGTCTACAGCTCCGGAACGTCATCCTCCTCCTCCTCTTCAGCCTCCACAACAGTCCCAAGCTGGATGGTCTGCTGCACTCGGCCAAGCGGCAACAGGCTGTGCTGTGCTGAAGCTAATATGTGTAGGTGACAAACCCCACAATGCTGATGAGTTGTGGACAGCTCTGAAAGAGCAGGCAAATCATTGGCTCACACCGCTGAACCTAGAGCCAGGCATGGTTGTGTGTGCCAATGGCCTCAACCTGGTGGCGGCTCTGAGGCGAGGTGAGCTCTCACATGTGCCATGCTTGGCCCATGTGCTCAACCTCGTGGTTCAGCGGTTTCTTAAATCCTACCCGGAGCTGCCAGATCTGCTCATCAAAGTACGCTGCGTGTGTGCCCATTGGGGCTATTGGACCGATAACCAGAGGTGGAGGACTCCCTAAATAGGTTCATGGGTAAGCTGCTATTTGATTGTGCGTTTATACATTGCACTTTATTGGACTGAGGGTTAAATTAGACCCATTGTGGTTGGATGCCATTTACTACCCTGGTCTTTGCACTACAGCACGTTGCACATTCTGACTGCCCCTCTGAACCATATCTCTGTACTGTCCTTCTATCTCCGGTTTACTTGTCATCTGTCTCCCTCCCCTCCTCAATTCACTTGTCGATGAGTTATGTATTGCACGATATTTATTGTATTCACTGTAAGAAATAAAACGTTTATTCTGCAAATTACATTGGTGTTGACATTAAATACGTGAGAAATACCTGGGCAATAGAACTCTCGATTGTTTGGTTTAAATCCAAATAAAAGACGATGCATTGCAGGCGGAGCACGATGAGATGGAGCAAGGAACCATAGTGGGTGATTACACACAGCCCAGCCTCATATTATCCCAACGTGCTTTGGGGAACAATGACGAGGAGGAGGATGAGGAATAGGAGTTAGAAGAACAGGAGCTAGTTTCATGCGGAATTGACGGTACTACCTGCACAACCGTCATACCGTTGGTCCAGCGTGGATGGCCATTGGACAGGGATGAGGAGGAGGAGGATGAGTACAGCATGGTCAGTCATCCTGTTGTTGATGACCCTGAAGTCTTGCCTGTTACCAGTCTGGCACACATGGCTGACTTTATGTTAAGCTGCCTGTCTCGTGACCCTTGCATTATCAACATCTTGGAAAACACTCATTACTTGCTGGTGACACTTTTAGACCCATGCTACAAAGAGAACTTTAGTTCTCTTATTCCACCAGCAGAGAGGTCTACAAAAATGCTGCAATACCAGAAGGCCCTTGTTGGGGAATTAGTCAAAAAATTCCCTTCGGAAAATGCTGGTGGCAGGGGTCACAGTTCGGTGGCCAAGCAAGGCGTCCGGGAGAGAGAGACACGACTCCAATCCAGCAGAGGTAGAGGAACACAATGAACGGGGTCCCTCATCTATTTCCTCAGAATTTCCTAAAAGGACATTGAAGAATAGGTTTTCTAACCAGAAAGTAATTGTAGTGCTCATGTAATAGAGAGAGGCTTTGTTACAGTGCGTAAGTGCAGCTGGGAATTATTCAGCTCTCGGAGGATTGCCTGGATTGGAAACACTGAATGCGGCACAGTGGGGGATGGTGGATCTGCTACAATACTGCCCCCTGCAGTCAGGACCTCAATATCATGGACACTCCTGTTATCAGATCCTCCAGAAAACATCCCTGAAGAAGGAGAATCCCCTGTAGAGAGGCGTCCACAGGGAGAGGTGTGATCAGAGAGTTATTGTGTCATTTCCTATTCATCTAATAATCTATTTCTGGAAACATTGGATGACAATCAGTACAACAAGAAGGTGACGGTTTATGTGGGCATCACGCTGTTTATAAAGAGAACTGTTGTATTACAACTACAAAAAGCGGTCTTGTTGGAGCGCTAGGAAGGAGTATAACAGTGATTCAACTGAAGTATACAACCTTTATTGTGTTCCCTTATGGTTCCACAACATGTTTCGACAGTCCAGCTGCTGTCTTCCTCAGGTGATATAAGGGAAATAAAAAAAAACACTCACTTTATAAAGGAAATGGTAATTTCAGTCTAAGATCCTAATAGGTAATTACAAAATGAAACCTTCATTAACCCTTCATTAACCCTTAATATCCCTGCATTCCTAGCAAATCAAATATAAATCCATTCCTCTATATTACATATTATATAGTATCCATGAAATTCATAAAAATTATTGTCCTTAAAACCACATTTAAAAGAAGTGTTTTAAAATTAATTCCGTTATTATTATCATACCACCACTACCCATATCATATTCCATACAAAAATACTTTATACAAAAAAATCTCTTATATACAATAATAATAACAATACCAATAATATATAAAATAAAATATAAAATAAATATATAAACAAATATAAAATATATATATAAAAAAAAAAAAAAATATATATATATATACATATACCCACCTATTGAACAACATGTACACATACAACCCCAAACTTTGCGCACATACTCCCAATAAATCCTATTAGAGAACAATTACTTATCTATATCCCATGTTCTGCTTATATACAAATATATCTAATAATTTATCTCTACCGAGACCCCTCATTCTGGTGTTAACACGTCTACTGTTTGGCCACATTATCCAATGTTAAATTAAGCCCCTCAGGGCTTAAACTGTCCAGTTTAAATATCCAGAAGCTTTCCTTTTAAATTAATTTTGCCAATGAACCATTCCCCTTATTATTTACATGATCAATTATCGTAAGACTCATTTTACTGGGGTCTTTCTGGTGCACCAAATGAAAGTGTCTTGAAAGGCTGTGTTGCTGGTAACCTATCTTAATGTTGTGTCTATGTTTATTGAGTCTTGTGTGCATTTCCTGCACTGTCCAGCCCACATACTGGAGCCCACAACAACATTCCAGTAAGTACACCACAAATGATGTTTTACATGTCAACCTATATCTTATTTCAAATCTCTCCCCTGTGGTGTTCGAAGTGAAAGTTTTTACACCCTTCTTAATTATCTCACAGCATAGACATCTTGGCGTTAAACAAGGATAACACCCCCATCCATTTGGATTGGTGATAATACTATCTACCTTTGTTTGGGTGATGTTACTACGGGTTACCAAATTCCCCAGATTCTTGCTTTTTCTATAAATGATAATAGGTTTAGCCGGCACATGGTCACCTAAAATTGGGTCTCCCTTTAATATAAACCAGTATTTATCTAATAACCTATTGTGAGGCACCGCCGGCATGTCCCCATGGCCGGGGCTCATCACATGCACGATCAGTATAGGATCCTGTGCACATGAGCCAGCTTGTACCGTAGGTGTGTTGTATAATCATGTCCGGCACCCGTATGTCAATGTATGAAGGATTCATGAGCCTAATGAGCGGCAGTGAATGGCTCCTGAGATCAATGAGCAGCTTAGAGCATTGGGTGTACTGTGTAAACCAACCCGGAATACAGAGAGTTAAAATAAGCTGTGTGAAAGCTGAAGAGATCAGGCACAGAGATGAGCAGCTGTATAGGAACTAGAGGAGCTGATTACTAGCTGCTAAGTGGGTGTGTCCATGTGGGTGTGGCAGGCACGATAAGACCCTGCCAGCTGATTGAGTGAGAGATCAGAGGAGATCAGCTCAGACCAGAGAGTGCACAGACGTCTGCGATCAGTCAACCTGAGTCCAGAGAGAGAGGCAGATCCAGTTTGTGTGAGGGACTGAGTAAGAGTCCATACCGCCATGTTGAGAGATGGTGAAGGGAGTGAGCTAGTTCCATGCCGGTAGCCAGGACCGGGGTCGTTTCAGCACCTGGAGTGGGGGAAGCCGTGGCTGACCTGGTGGACGCTGGACTGGATCTGGGGTGAAACACGTCCACGAAGGAGCCCATGGGGAGGCTTGGCCAACCCGTGACCTCAGGTAGCGAGATCCTGATCTGTGCTTGGTAAGACAGCAGTTCCTGTGTAACGGAGTGAGCTGTGTGTGATTAATGCCACGGCGGGCATAACCGCCGTTGGGTCCGACTAGCCAGTCGGTAAAGGACCCGTAGATGTATTTGAGGGCTTAGGTAAAAGTGCCCTGAATGAAAGACGATGGCCTATGTGTAAGAGCCATGTAAAATGTTGTGGGGAGAATGACCCAGCCAGTATGGATGATGAGTTGAAGGCGATCCGTCCCTGTTGGACGAGAGGGAGGCTTGCTTGCTGCATGCAGGAGGCACCCGTCCTTCAATAGTATGTACGTGCCTGTGGCCAGAGACAGGGGTCACGAAGGCTCCTAGAAGGGTAACCATTGCTGATCCGGAAGGGTGCTACTCAGACACAGGGTACAGTCGTCGACCTGGAGACCTGCCATGAGATGGAGGTTTGGTGGCGACTGGTGGCCCGTACCGTGGTGAGTAGGCCATGGTGATGCGTGGTTAGCCCGGATTCTACGGTTGACCAGGTCCCTGTTATGGTCATGGAGGAGTCACAGTCCATGGATGGATTATGATGGGCTGTGAGCAGGGTGAAGAGGCATGTGGTCCATGAATATAGTAGGATAGATCACATGTGGTATGTAAGGTCCCGGTCAGGCAGGAGTCCTGACTACGGGTTAAGGTTATGTCATCATGCTGGGTAACTAAAACCGGGTGGCTGGTACCGCCATTTGGACACACAGGGCCTGTTGAAGCGTATGTAGCGAAGGTCAGAAGCAGGGGTTAAAAAGGGCTCCTAGAGTGGGGATACCATGGTTGAACCAGGTGGACTCTGACCGGGACGTAGGCTGAGATGCGTCCAGGAAGGAGCCCCTTGGGGATACATGACATACCCGATACTCAGGTTGCTCAATCCCTGTTCTGAATCCAGAGGTGTCATCGTTGATATGTAACTTATGTATTTATTATAAATGTATTGTAAATGTATAGATAGGCCGGAGGCCGTGATCACCACGGGAGCAGTTGATAGAGCTCCAATGGGGAAAGAGTCGTGGTTACAGGTCCCGGGTTACCGTAAATGTATATGTGCAATATTCTATGTACTGTAATGTGGAAAGTAATGTATTATGTGACGTGTTTGTGTTAAATGTTAAATGTACTACCCCGGTTATTGATGCTGATGAGAAATAAATTATACACATGTGTTGACGTCATTACGCAGCAAGCGAGTCCCCCGGCTCGCTACCTTACATTATGTATAAGTGCCCTTGGTTGACAAATGTAGTAGTCAGACCCCACGTTGTACAATCTAACATTCTTTTTTTCTTTTCCACAGCATTATCCGAATCTCCCTTACCAGATTCAATACACAATTCCTGTGTTAATTTGCTCATTTTCCTATAAGCTATACGAGCTTCTGGATATTTAAACTGGGGAGTTTAAGCCCTGAGGTGCTTAATTTAACATTGGATAATGTGGCCAAACAGTAGACGTATTAATACCAGAATGAGGGGTCTCGGTAGAGATAAATTATTAGATATATTTGTATATAAGCAGAACATGTGATGTAGATAAGTAATTGCTCTCTAATAGGATTTATCGGGAGTAAGTGTGTAAAGTTTGTGGTTGTATGTGTACATGTTGTCCAATAGGTGGGTATATACAGTTGTGGCCAAAAATATTGACACCCCTGCAATTCTGTCAGATAATACTCAGTTTCTTCCTGAAAATGATTGCAATCACAAATTCTTTGGTATTATTATCTTCATTTAATTTGTCTTCAATGAAAAAACACAAAAAGAATTGTCCTAAAGCCAAATTCGATCTAATTCCACATCAAACATAAAAAAGGGGGTGGACAAAAGTATTGGCACTGTTAGAAAAATCATGTGATGCTTCTCTAATTTGTGTAATTAACAGCACCTGTAACTTACGTGTGTCACCTAACAGGTGTTGGCAATAACTAAATCACACTTGCAGCCAGTTGACATGGACTAAAGTTGACTCAACCTCTGTCCTGTGTCCTTGTGTGTACCACATTGAGCAAGGAGAAAAGAAAGAAGACCAAAGAACTGTCTGAGGACTTGAGAAACCAAATTGTGAGGAAGCATGAGCAATCTCAAGGCTACAAGTCCATCTCCAAAGACCTGAATGTTCCTGTGTCTACCGTGCGCAGTGTCATCAAGAAGTTTAAAGCCCATGGCACTGTGGCTAACCTCCCTAGATGTAACCTCCCTAGATGTGGACGGAAAAGAAAAATTGACAAGAGATTTCAACGCAAGATTGTGCGGATGGTGGATAAAGAACCTCGACTAACATCCAAACAAGTTCAAGCTGCGCTGCAGTCCGAGGGTACAACAGTGTCGACTTGTACTATCTGTCGGCGTCTGAATGAAAAGGGACTGTATGGTAGGATACCCAGGAAGACCCCACTTCTTACCCCGAGACATAAAAAAGCCAGGCTGGAGTTTGCCAAAACTTTTGGAAGAATGTTCTCTGGTCAGATGAGACAAAAGTAGAGCTTTTTGGGCAAAGGCATCAACATAGAGTTTACAGGAGAAAAAAAGAGAGGCATTCAAAGAAAAGAACATGATCCCTACAGTCAAACATGACGGAGGTTCCCTGATGTTTTGGGGTTGCTTTGCTGCCTCTGGCACTGAACTGCTTGACCGTGTGCATGGCATTATGAAGTCTGAAGACTACCAACAAATTTTGCAGCATAATGTATTGCCCATTGTGAGAAAGCTGGGTCTCCCTCAGAGGTCATGGGTCTTCCAGCAGGACAATGACCCAAAACACACTTCAAAAAGCACTAGAAAATGGTTTGAGCGAAAGCACTGGAGACTTCTAAGGTGGCCAGCAATGAGTCCAGACCTGAATCCCATAGAACACCCATGGAGAGATCTAAAAATGGCAGTTTGGGGAAGGCACCCTTCAAATATCAGGGACCTGGAGCAGATTGCCAAAGAAGAATGGTCTAAAATTCCAACAGAGCATTGTAAGAAACTCATTGATGGTTACCGGAAGTGGTTGATCGCACTTATTTTGGCTAAAGGTTGTGCAACCAAGTATTATGCTGAGGGTGCCAATACTTTTGTCCGGCCCATTTTTGGAGTTTTGTGTGAAATGATCAATGTTTTGCTTTTTGCTTCATTCTCTTTTGTGTTTTTTCATTGAAGACAAATTAAATGAAGATAATAATACCAAAGAATTTGTGATTGCAACATTTTCAGGAAGAAAAACTGAGTATTATCTCACAGAATTGCAGGGGTGTCAATACTTTTGGCCACAACTGTTTTTTCGTCACCTAGTTAACTCCCTGGGGTGTGACACAGCCTCCGGGAAACCGCCCCCCTCAGCGATCATTGGTGCAAGCTCCTGCGTTACGAATGGTTGTCGCTGCATAGGGCAGCATATTTAAGGAGCTGACCAGTCACACTACACAATTGCAATAGCATCATATATTAGCCAGCCTTCCTGCGCTGGCTGGCCAATCATGATGCTATTGCATTGTCCAATCATCGTTCGAGCGTCTCGTAATCCACAATTCTGGCACGCCTATGTGTTGTCCCTGCTGCACCAGGTCCTCCCATATTACCTTCTGTAACGGCATGTAAATGAGGAACGGTGCTCTACAGAAGGTAACTTGTGGCACCCGGCGGTGCCTCCAGAGATAGATTAAACCTTCTGTAGAGCACTTTGTAGCGGCGTGTAAAGGCAGTATCGGGTACCGTTTGCAGCCGTTGGAACGTGCTCGTGCACGTGAGACACCCGGTTGTTTCCAACCTTCTGTATCGGCGTGTAAAGGTACCATTAGGGAATGCAATAAATGATGTATACTTCAATTGAATCACTGTTATACTCCTTCCTAGCGCTCCAACAAGACCGCTTTTTGTAGTTGTAATATTGTGGACCCCCAGAAGGGGAGCTGGTAGGAGCTGCTGCGGGAGGAGGAAGATTAAGAACGCTATATACTTACCAAGCCGAAGGACCTGTTACTAGGCAACTAAGATCAACAGGGGAAGGACCTGCAGTGACGTATATCCGAATCGCGGGTCACGTGACCGTCGCTTCCGGGAGGGCGCCGGAGCGACGGCTGTGGGGGAGAGCGGTGCCCGGAGTTCAGACGATAACTGGTGTTGTGCGGAGGCGCACAACATAGTAAGGTGAGGAGATATATATAAAAATCCCACGATAAAATCTATGTTACATAGGTACCCCTCATTGCGCCTCATCTGTTTTTTCATTTTATAAAGAGAACTGGGCAGATGACCTACCATGTAGCTGAACAGCCAGTGCTTCCGGAGTCCCAGTGATGGTGCTTGACAGTTCAAGCCTAGTCCAGGCAAGACAAATCAATCCGATTCTGAAGACAACCATAGCACGCTTCGGAAAAATAAAACTCCTTCTTTATTTCAAACAGCTGTTTCGCATCTTTGTGCTTCAACAGGTCAACAGATGAAGCACAAACGTGCGAAACAGCTGCTGTCTATACACCTGCTTGTCTCCCCCTCTCCTCCACGCTGAACTGGAGTAGTGCACCAGCTTTTACCTGTTTAAAATAAAGAAGGAGTTTGACTTTTCCAGAGTGTGCCGCGGTTTTCTTCAGAATCGTCAGGATGACAATAAATACAGCCACCATCTCTGCTCTGACAGGGGGCATCTCTGAACTTCACACACCCTGAATAGCACATGGAGTAATGACACGTCCCCCTCACATTACCGGCTTAATTGGATAGATTCCATATTATAGAGTCTGGGAAAGCTGAGTGACAGGAACCGTAATGTCAGCCATATTGTTTGTCTGATGCAGAGATGATCCGTCATATCCACATCCTACAAACATAAAGATATAACAGCACTCTGTAAACACCAAGACATACAGTATGCATATACTGTATATATCACATGAAACTTGAGCTGCATTACTGCCATTTGGAAAAAAAATTGCTGCATTACTGCTTTATGAAAATTTTTGAAAAAAGGTTCTTATCTTTTAGTATAAATGAAGGTTCTTAGTACATAAGTTGTCCAATCCATGTGAGCCCATCAACTATGGCAAGGTGACCTTTTTCTGATGGGAGCCTAACTAAATATGAACATGCCTGTTTTTTCTGTTTTTGTAGTATAATAAGTAGTATAATATGGGAGATACAGACTGCCGCCTCCTCTTCTGACTGGACACATCTCCAGCCGCCCAAGGGTGATTGTAATCAGTGCTGGATCCTACCGTCCCCTGTCCTGTGTTCTCTGTGTGTCATCTGGTCACATTATGCTCCATTTTGGATTATATTAGGTGCCTCGGTTGTATACAGGCTTGTGTCACAGCAGGATCTTTATTACAGTTCACACACTATGTTTTCACTGCATTTTGGTGCTCAGTTTTTACCATGGTTTTATGCTAATCTAAACCTGCATTTTGATTTCCAGCAAAACCTATGTGATTCAGGTAAAAGCTGTGCACACACATTGGTTTAATTTCTTTGCAGAAACTGAAACCTGCTCCTGCTCAGGTTTTGTTGTGTTTTGGAAAGATTGAGTGTCAATTCTTTTCTGTGCTTTTTCACTGTTCTATGGGCAAAAACGCTGAAAAAAACGCAGCAAATAATAACGCGGTAAAAATGCTGCAAAAAAATGTAGGTTTTCACCTGCCAAGAAATCTGGATTAATTAGAAACCCCTAATGGCCACTTTACACGCGGCAACAGGAAGATAGAAAACGGCAGGTGTCGGAGACAATTGTACCTTTTACCTTCAAAACACCTTGAAGTGGATGGGTGTAATTCAGGTATCTGCAAGGTGTTTTGAAGGTAAAAGGTACAATTGTCTCCGACACCTGCCGTTTTCTATCTTCCTGTTGCCGCGTGTAAAGTGGCCATAAGGGTTTGTTGCCCCTCATCATGAAGCTTTATCATCCAGAGCATTGGGCCCTCCCACTATGTACATCACTAGAGCAGTTGGTACTTGTAGTTCTTCCCCAACTCACTATATAAGGGTAATAAGTAGGGTTGTTGCATCATCCAGCACACAGCCTGTGCGGCACAGAGGTCTTATATGGAGTCATATTTACAGATCTATCGCTCAGGTCTCCGTCCACTTCTATGGGTTACACCCAACCAGCACAATGTGCGACATGTGGAGCGGTTACTGCAGGGGTGACCTGTGCTGCCGTACACAACTAACGAAGATGCAACTATATAAGTAAGACAACTCAGTCACACAAATAAAGGAGATGTGGAACGGTAAGGAAATAGTCACGGTCTTTCTGTCAAAGAACTGTCAATGTAAAGCCAGCCCCATTTACAGTCCTGGCCCCTTTACACGCAGCTACAGGTGACAGGTTTTCCACAGGTAACTTACTGGTTGTAGTGAAATCATGGAGACATAGTTCCATTTGTACACAGCACCAAGATAGAACCATGTCTCCATGATTTCACTGCAGCCAGTAAGTTACCTGTGGAAAACCTGTTACCTGTAGCTGCGTGTAAAGGGGCCATCCCAGTTAACTAAACGATTTAATGTATCAACAAACACACGGGTTCTAAGTTACAAGTTCAATACCAGAGGATAGCTTTCCCCACTGAGTACCATATGTCTGAACAGGAAGCAACGGCCGTCTCACTCGGATCATATTCTGGCGACGTTGTTCATTAGTCAGCCCTCAGGTTCCTTCTGGAGCTGGTATTCAGACTTTGGTGCTTGACCTATGTAGTATGGGTTTAGGTAACTGACGTAGTCTGGTCTTCTTTTAAAACCAATATAACTCAGACCTTATCAAGTGTGTAGGCCCTTCTTGGTACTTCTTCAGCAATGGCAGCTGTAGCTTTGCGTTATTGCTCACGTCCACTTCCTTCTCAAGCTTGGAACTAAATCTTCCCCTTCTCTGGTGTCCCGAGCTTTTATGCTTCATAGTTGCGCCACAATTACCACTTGACCTGCTGTCTCTCCAAATTGCTTCCCATGAAAAAACAGCTTCATTGTCATTGAGTTCCAAGTAACTTTAACCAACAGATGACGACGTTCTTGCAGACGTTGCCAAATCTAGTTGAATGCATCTTCTGCTGTTCCCACTCCCTTTCACAGTTGCAGATAGACCAATAAGGTAAAGGGGCCCATTTCTACCAACAAAACAGATGGAATTGTACATTATTATGAGCTGTCAGACTACAAAAGGCCCATATATTGTTCTTGCCCAGGACTCCTTTTTTATCTGCATCTGCGAGAGGTGAACTGCATATACTGATCAGAGTATAAGTACATTGTCATCACTGTTGTCTGCTGTGCTCCCACATACATCAGCTCCCAGCATAAGAGGAACATGTTGCGCGGTTGCAGGGGAGCGATGAATGGTGAGTATAATCATCTGTCCGCTCTCGTCTGCCAGGATATTCACTGCTACTTTGCAGTGTGCATGGGAAGCAATAAATATCCATTTTCTTTAATATCAGGCACACGTGATCGCCCACCTCTGCAGCAGGTGTCCAAGAGATATATATTTTATAAAGTGCACTATTTAAAATGTAACTTTTAATAAATATATTGTTAAAATTAACAAGGAGGTGCTCACCCACACCTAGTGTCTACAAACATACATCAAACAGGGAGGATAGTTCTACCCTTGCCCTGTACTTATATCTACCTGACAGCGGAGTTTTCTACACCTAATTTTTGCAATGTCCCCGCTCCACGACGGCTCACCCTAGTATTGTTACCTATAACTGGGGAGCTGTCAGGTCATGCATTCCATACTCTCCTGAGGTCTCTAACCGGGCATGGGTCAAACCCCTATGTCCAAGGTGTCTATATCTTTGTTTTAATTATACTGTGGATAGGTGGGTTGTAATGGCTAAATCAATGGGGGCTTGCAGGGTTTGTCCTATGTCTCACACAATAATAGGTATCCTTTGCTACCACCCTCCAAATGACGTTGTCTGCACCAGATACAAGTCCCTTCCCATATAATCCGCAATATTCAAAGACCATGGGCATCATGGCTAGTGCCACTAGTGCCACCTCTCACAATATAATGCCTGATTCAGTAGTTATAGATCAATCACTTATCTCAGATCCACTGTCTCGTACTCGACGCGTTTCCACCTGTTGATGCATAACAGGTTTCATCAGGAGTGACAGTCCTTCCCTTTGAGGTGCCTGCAGGTCTCTGTGTATAGTCCTCAGGTTGCACAAGTGTAGGTAGATGAAGGTATCATCTCTCTCCCTCCTTCTCGTGCTCCTCCTCCCAGTGTAAATGTCTGGGGGTTTTCCACTCTCCAGATAGCTGTGCACGCTAACCGGGGTGTTGGATATCACCTCCGGTCCTTAGTGATAGCAGCGTCACTTGTGCCCCAAGTTATGCCAATTTGCTCCTGGGCTGGTGGGAAGACACCGTGGTCTTCACGGATGATGAGTCATCATGGTGGTGCCCCCAGATAAATTTCTGGGGGCGATACATAGATGACGTGATGATACTGTGGAGAGGGAGTGTGGAGGAATTTAATACCTTTATCAAACAGTTAAATGAAAACCAGATCGGTCTACGGTTTACATCTGAGATACATGAGGACACCATCAACTTCCTAGATGTTACGATATACAGGGATGGGAAAGGGGGCCTACAGACAACTATTTATAGGAAACCTACAGCGACCAATGACCTTTTGAACTGGGATAGCCACCATCCGAAGGGTCTAAGGGAGGGTATACCGAAAGGCCAATACTTAAGAGTAAGGCGAAACTGCTCAGAAGTAAATAGGTTCCATGAGGAGGCTAAAAAAATGAGGGATCGATTCGTGGAGAAAGGGTACCCTCATAATACCCTAAATAAAGCCTTTAAGAATGCTTGTGAAAGCAATAGGGACACCCTTTTGAAACCTAAAAAGAAAAAATCAGATGAAGTGGTTCGCATCATAGGGACATTTGATCATAAGTCCAGTGAGGTTAGAGCCATATTCGAAAAATATTGGGATATCCTTCTGACTGACCAGGATGTGGCTCCACTAATCCCCAATAGGCCTGCTATAACATTCAGAAGAGGGAGATCAATTAGAGACCATCTAGTACATAGCCACTACCGCCCCCCTAAAAAATTGGGAACCTGGTTAGATCACAGACAGGCGGGTACCTTCCGATGCGGCAAATGCTCCTTTTGTTCATATATTAGAGTGTCCAAAACTGCCTTGAGTAGCACTACAGGGGAGCTCTTCACAAACCGTCATTTTGCAAACTGTAAAACGGAAGGGGTGATTTATTTATGTCAGTGCCCCTGTCCTATGGATTATGTAGGGAAGACTATCAGAGAATTTAGGAGACGGATTGGAGACCATGTAGGGGACATTCGAAACGAAAGGGACACACCAATATCAAGACACATCAGGGAGGTACATCAGGGTGATTTGGGATGTATTAAATTCCAAGCCCTGGAGGTGGTAGAGAGACCGAAAAGAGGCGGGGATTGGGATAAGGAGATTCTCAAAAGGGAAACAAGATGGATATATAGGATGCAGTTCGTGGGAACATCAGGTCTGAATGAGCAGATTCTCTATACTCCATTCTTGTAATAGAGTTCTTTGGAGAACCCCCAATTGGCCAAGGGGGCTTTAATTTTGGTTCTATTTAATATACTACTTGAGATCTGGTATCAGTACGGGAAGATGCAAAAAACCTATTACTCCGAGAATGGATACCGGTTATACTATCAGAAGGGTCTCAATTTGAGACCATAAAATAAATAGGTGTCCAAGAGAATTTAATATACCCTACGCCCCCCCGTCCATCATCTCACTCACCTCTCGGTACTGGCTTCAATGCTGAGAGGTGATGGGCAGTGAATAATAAAGTTACTTAAGCAGCGGGCATGCCTAATCACTGGCAAGAGATACTGCAGCCTCCGGTGACCCACTCCACCCCCACTGACCCACCAGAGCAACAGCCAGACCATGCATTCACACTATAAAGACACACACCCACAATGTTGGGGAGTAAAAGTGAGTCTTCGAATCAAAAAAATATGGTAGGAACCAAAATTGAACCAAGAAGCCCATAATATAAACACAAACAGATTCATGAACTCTAGTGGAGCCCAAAATATACTAATGTAAATATAAAGAAATAACCAACCAAAAAGATTATCTAAAAATTAATACAGCGCAAAAAATGTAAATAATTACAAATATTATTGATTACAACTAATTATAAACATACAAAAAGAACTAAAAAAAATGTTAAAAAACACCCCATTAGATCCTGAAAAAAAGGAAAAGGCCATGTGGTCACTGGTATACATCTCTGGCAAAAATTAACCTCTTCACCACCCGGCAATTTTTAGATTTTCATTTTCATTTTTTGCTCCCCTGCTTCCACGAGCCATAACATTTTTATCTTTCCGTCAAACAGACATATGAGGGTTTGTTTCTTTGCGGGACGAGTTGCACTTTCAGATGCAATCATTTATTTTACCATATAATGTACAGGAAAATGGGGGAAAAAATCCAAGTGCAGTGAAATTGCAAAAAAGTGCAATAAAACATTAGTTTTTTTAGTCACAATGTTCACTATATGGTAAAACTGACGTGATGGTGTAATGCCTTGGGTTGGTACGAGTTCGTAGATACCAAACATGTATATTTTTACGGGTGTCTAAGTGGTGAAAAAAAATTCTGAAATTTGAAAAAAATGTAAAAAAGAAAATCACACTTTTGCGCCATATTCTGCGACCCATAGCGTTCTCATTTTTCGGGATCTGGGGCTGTGTTATGGCTTATTTTTTCAACTTGAGCTGACATTTATATTGATACCATTTTTGGGTGGATGGGCTGTTTTGATCTCCAGTTATTGCATTTTATGGCAATGTTGCGGTGACAAGAAAACCCTTAATTTTGGAGTTTGGACCTTTTTTTCTGTTACGCAGTTTTATATATTGATAGATCGAGCGTTTCTGAACGCGGCAATACCAAATATGTGTATTTTTTTATTGGTTTAATCCTTTGTTTTTGAATGGGTGAAAAGGGGGTGATTTTAACTTTTATGGGGTTTTTTTCTTCATGTTTTTAAAAACCTTATTTTTCACTTGATTCTTGATTTTACATAGCTCCATTGGGTGCCATAGTGCTGCCGCATCTGATCGCTTGTGACAGGTCCCGATGAGCTGCAGCACATCGGGACCTGTCACAAATGCGCACTGTGAGTGGTTGACAGTGCTTGCCAACCACTCACAGGAAGCGGTCCCTGATAGCTTCCGGGGTCTCGGCAGGAGCCCGGCTATCACGTGAGCACCAAAGATCTCGCAATATTGCGGGATCTTCGATGCAGGCGGGGAACAGCGCGATCCCCGCCACGGCGGTTTCGGATCCTGCTGTCAGTGAATGACAGAATTACTGGTAAAAGTAATTTTATTTTCTCTAGTCACCTTCCACGACAGCAGACCACTGGAATACCAAAGAATAACACTTAGGGAGGGATAACAGCCTGCAGGACTCTCCTGCCAAAAGAAAGATCCCTAATAAAGTCTAATCTGTAAAGCCTGGTGAAAGTATGGACAGAGGACCAGGTGGCGTCTCTGCAGATCTACTCGGTAGATGCATTTCCCCTTTCTGCCCACGCAGTCGAGACTGATCTGGTGGAGTGATCTTTTAGAGTCTCAGGCGGTGAGCACCCCTTTTGAAGATATGCAGTGCAGATGGTTTTCTTAATCCAGTTGGCGATCGTACCTTTGGAGGCCTTCTTCCCCTTGTTGCGGCCGCAGTGCTGGACAAATAGATTCTGGTCAACCCTCAACGTGGTACTCTGTTGGAGGTAATGAAGAACAGTTCTGCGAATGTCAAGGGTATGAAAGGTCTCTTCCTTAAGATTGGCAGAAGTAGAGCAAAAAGAAGGCAGGACAATGTCCTGATTCCTATGGAAGTCAGAGACCCCCTTGGGTAAAAATGAAGGGTCGAGTCAGAGCACAATACTACGGTATCATCCAAGATTCTCAGATAGGGTTCCTTAATTGAGAGTGCCTGAAGTTCACCTACCCTTCTGGCAGAGGTGATGGCGTCCAGGAGGGCAGTCTTCTGGAAGAGAATCTGAACACTAGAGGCAGATAAGGGCTCAAAGGGTTTTTGTGTCAGGCCATTGAGAACACTATTAAGGTCCCAAGGAGAAACTCGGCTCTGGGGTCGTGGCCGAAGTCTGCTGGCAGATGTCATGAAACGCCTAATCCAGGGGTGATTGGCAAGATTCTGGTCGAAAAAAGGAACGAAGATCAATACTTGTACTTTTAGTGTACTAGGCGTAAGGCCGGTTTCACACTGCAGTTTTTTCCCTGATCAGATTCGATCAGGTTTGCTTGCCAAAACCCAGGAGAGAGACCAGGAGAGGAACCTGCAGAGAAAAAGTATAATTGAAAGATTGACACCTGTTCTGAGTTTTGGAGACACTCCTTGTTTTGACACACAAATGTGGCACCCCTGCAGGGATTGCCACAGGACCCAAGGGTGCAGGGCAGGAAGTACACCTTGGCACACACAACACACAACACATTCCACCACAGGCCTGAAGGGCAGCCACCACTTGCTGCCTTAAGCAAGATCCCCTATAAAGATCCAGGCCTAGGGGGAGGAGCCAGTTAGTCAAGGAGTGACAGTTGAGGAGTCAAGGAGGAGGAGCTGGGACCAAGTCAGGCCTAGAAACAGAAAAGACTGACACCGAAGCTGTGTAGTACCCTAGAAAGGGACGGAGGCAAGTGGAAAGTTAGAAAATTCTAGAAAGAGGGGAACAGAGATAATTACCCTTTAGCCCATCCGGACACCGGACCCCGAAGCTGCTGTTGATCCAGTCACAGCAGAGAAAGTCTGGACAGACAGGAGGATTTAATCCCCCTGGAGCTCAGAAAACCAAGACCACAAATCTGACCAAACATACAACCAGAGACCCAAGGAAAGGAGTAGGGATCCCCACAGAAAGGTCCTCATCATCAGTTGTGGAGTATCATCCTGAGAGAGAGAGAAAGCGGCAGGTTCAGCTTGAGGCAGGTCTTTCCCAAATCACCACACACGCAAATAGAGGTGTTATGGCAATAAATAGTTAATAATTTATATTAGTATATAGTCATTCAGAAATCTTTCAGGCTTGAGGCCTGTTTGTAGGAAAGAGGCCTTGCACTTTCCCCTAGCTAAGCCCTCTCTCCTTCTTCCCTCACACCTTCGGGTTTTCTCTGGCTCAGATGATTTCATATAATGTTTTGACTTAGAGGTAGCTGCACTGAAGCTCTTATCAGAATGTCTTCGGACTGAATGTACACTTCAAGGCTAGTTTAAACTAACACACAGAATATAATTGAATGTTTTTTCAGAATAAAATGTATATTCAGCATAAAATTATGCAATTACCTAGAACCACCCTTAAGAAATGTACTTTAATGATGAGTATAAAACTGCTAACCCCTCCCTTAATAAAGGTCTTTTGTCATTAAGCTCTACATTGACTTGTGTGTCAGCGTGGCTCTTTTCGATGACGTGCACGGACTCAGACAAAGCATACAATTTGGCGGCAGACAATTAAGATGACAGCCTCACCCGAAAGGTGTGGGGGGCATCCATAACAGTTGGTGCACCAACGTGCTAGGACGAGGCGTCCAGGGGACGACAGCCACAACTGAACCTTCATTCCCAGCACGGACCATACACGAGGGGTAGACCTGCAGGCTACAAAGAGGTAAGAAAATTATTTATCTTACCTATGACCCTCCTGTGTCTCCGTGCAGGGATATGGAGGTAGCTGGCTGTCAGACTTGGACATAGATGACCGGAACTGAGAAGTCCTAGCCCTTGCAACCTGGTCCTGAGAATTCCTTAATTGTCTGCCTTATTTGTGTTCTTGCAGCCTGATCCTGAGTTTATCTGTGTTTATGTCAGTGCTATCATTGCTGCAGTTTCAGTACAGAGAAATAGAGAGAAAGGCACGGAGAGAGACGGGGCTGAGTGGGGAGATTCTGTTTCCCTGGTTGTCCAGCTCTATTCCCAGGGGATAGAGCTGATGCTTTGTCGACCCCTAATAGGGTTGATGGTTTCCGGCCCCTGAAAGGGGGGCCGATGGGTTATTCCACTACTGGTGTTCCAGCCTCTGATACGGCTGATGGATTTCCCACCCCGCGCGTGCAAGCTAAGGACGGAGTGTAATCCTGGCTGCGGTGGTGGACGGGTACGTAATTTACGTAAATTTTGGTAGTGATGAGATTGTTCCTTTCTCTCTAGATGACGTGCCGCTTGTGTAGACAAGGTATAGAGCTAGCAATTACGCCCGCTGGCTGGATAATAAATCTTGTTACTGACGTGCCATATGCACAGGAAGAAACTGGTTATATAGCAATCCCTGGCACTTCTCCAGTGCTCAAGGTGTTCAGACAGAATATACATGCCCAGCTAACGATAGTCAATCCGCAAGGAGTCTTGTTGCAAGAAGTATATGTAAGAAAGTTATATGACCCAGTTGTTGCCCCACTGAGGTGTAGAGGGTGCCGACACAATTTGATGTTTTATTTGTTTTATCTGTTTGATGACCACCATACCAGTCCCAGTCCTCAGACCGACTCTGACTGACTGATTCCAGCAAGGTGTGAAGCTTGCTATTTCTGCTGACTCTGTGGAGAAAAGGGACATTACTAGAGAGAAATATCTACCGACAGACAAATACTGAGTAAAGGTGTATTTTTGCTTACAGTTATCAAGTCAATTTTCTAATTTGGAAACCACTAGCAAAAAGGTATTGACACCCTTAGTGCCTCCCCCGAAAATTGTCCTTTTATAAGGGGTAATATGGCAGCTACAGGAGCCGTTGGTAAGCATGTCTGGATTGTTGGACATTCATATATCTATTGGGCAGAGAAGAGGGCCCACAGACGTCTGTATTCAGAAAATTTATTTTTTCCCAAGGATTTTATCCATATACGGTGGTACGGACATAGGGGAATGCGCTGGAATTCTTTATGTTCTATTCTGGCGGCCTTGATATGTCACTCTCCCGTACCAGATCTTATTATTATCCATTTGGCGGGTAATGATCTTGGAAAAGTCCGTACTTCAGATTTATTGCGGAAAGTTCAACATGACATAAAAATTGTCCATTCGATGTTCCCTGAGACTGCTATAGTTTTCACAGAAATCATTCCCTGCCTAGATTGGTTTTCTGATGGTTCAGGTTTTCTAGAATCTGATCGGAAACGCTTCAACAAAGCTGTTGAGCGGTTTATGCCGGTGGTGGGTGGTTTTTCACACTGCCACACAGACTTGGAAGGTTTTGCTCTGGAACTATACCATTCATATGGAGTACACTTAAATGAGAGAGGTTTAGATATATTTAATATGGGGTTACAAGGTGCTGTGCAGAAGTGGCTATTAGATTTGGATTTAACTGTTCCACACGTGGTGTGTCCAGGGGCCGCCTTAGGGTAAATACAATGGTTATTGTTCTGCATACTAAGTAAGCTTTAGTCATTTCACAACATATACCTTTTAGAGTTTTTATTATTCCCTGGTTATTAAGAGTGTTCAGAATAAACTTTAATGCCCGGCTCACTGAAGGTATCCCAGTTGACTCCCCTT
Organism: Allobates femoralis; assembly: GCA_033576535.1. Classification (NCBI taxonomy): domain Eukaryota; kingdom Metazoa; phylum Chordata; class Amphibia; order Anura; family Aromobatidae; genus Allobates; species Allobates femoralis. The sequence continues at coordinate 19,843 of JARQOC010000668.1, read as the reverse complement.
TATACAACCCTGCGGACAGTGGTAATCTTGAGGGGTGGACAGTTATAGCCAAGATAGAAGCATAGAGACTTGGGTTTAAGCTATAATACGGGTGTTAATCAGTCAAAGCCTTAGCAAGTTACCCCCAAGAGACCTTGTGGCAGAGAGGAAAGTAAAGAAAGTATGTAAAGAAAGTGAAGAAGTATGTAGCAAGGAGGGGAGGGAAGACTGTGGTTTTGTGATTATTTGTTAGGACGCATTAGCTTTAATAAGGGAACGCAGGCTGTCAGTATAAGGACAGGTGTCCTCTCCAAGAAGGAGGGAAGACTGGTGTACCGTGGCATAAGTATTTGCTGGGATAGAGACACCGGTAAATAGTGATTGAAGATGTTGCGTCTTTTCAAGGAAAAGCACAGTCTCACAGTCTCCCTCCGGCAGAAAAAAAAAAAAAAAAAAAAACGGCCATTAATATGATCCGTGAAAGAGAAGGGAGAAAGTATGTTAAAAATGCAAACAAGCAATTAGAAGGCTATGAGGACGTTAAAGGGGAAGGAGGGTGCTGTAATGCTATATGGTTATGTGTGTATAATGTTAGGTGGCTATAACCACCATAGGAGGCTGTGAATGGTGCACATAGTGTTGAATGAAGCTGTAATCGGGACCCCTGTGTATACTGTATGTATGCTGAGATGTGACATGTAATGTCAGGGTTGATTATTGTCTTGTCTATATGTGACTGTATGTTTTGTATCACGCGTGGTGTTTAGTATATGTTTTTTTTGGGGGGTTATACATGTTGCCAAGCAATTCCCTAGGGAGAACGCTACCTTATAATGCGTATGTTCCCCTTGGCATATTCATAATATTCATTTTCTGCCAATATTCATTCCGTCCAAGGTTAGAATTGTGCGCAGATATTTCCTCTTCCCCCTCCCCTTCAGTACCTGATGGGAGGGGGTAGGGGCGAGTCTGCACTCTGCGTGTTCATTTTACATGCGGGAATGAAAAATCATCTCTCTATAAGTTTAAAATTCTGAGTGGAACGCAGGAATTTCTTTTCATTTTTGGCTGTGATTATTGGGAATCATAATTGTTTACTGTGTATTTAGTTGGAAGCTAGTAATATTGCCTATTATTGGATGCAATAATAGTTATTTTGGACAGTTTTTGTACATTTCTGCTCGAGGTCCTACAGAATTAGGTTTTACTGATTTTCATAAAGGGATGATTCTATTTTATTGAGTCGTACTGACACACTGTCTTCTTGTTTGTGTTGTGTTAATATTTCTTTTTAGACACTTAGTCTAGCTTCACATTTCAGGACGGTTGCGTTGCGTCCCATGCGCATGCGCAGCCGCAGGTGAAAACGCATGCAAACGCGTGTAAACTTTGCGTTTTACATACGCATGCGCATAGCTTTGCGCACGCAGGTCCGCAACGTTCACATGCGTTTGTCTGCGTTTTGAGCCTTGCGCATGCGTTTTCCATCTGCATGCGTTCGCTAAACTTAGCCCAATTTTCAGTGACCCTGCCTACAGACACGCCCATGGGCTTTTTGAGCATGCGCACTAAGGTGTCCGCATGCGTTTCATCCGCAGCTGTGCGCAAAACCATCCGCGTGCGTGCAGTCTCATAGGGGGCTAATGTTAATTGTATCCGCAGCGTGCGCATGCGGACACTTGCATTTTTTTGGACGCGCCGAAAAATGCTACAAGCCGCGTTCCCTGGCGGCATAAAATCTTCTTCTCCGTCCGCATGCGTATAGTTACGCAGCTGAACGCGAACGAACGTGGCTATGTGCGGATGACTGCGCATCCCATGTTAAAGATAGGTGCGCAATCCACATGCGGATTTCGGGACACAGAGCCGCACCGTCCGCGGCGCAAACGTCCTGAAATGTGAAGGCACCTTAAGATAGCTATTTGGGATAATTTTTGTATGTTTCTGTCTGAATTTTACGGAGGAACAATAGTTTTTAGAAGAGGCATAGAGAACAGATAATAATACTTAGTATATGTGTGTTAAATCTTCAGATTCTAATCCCATTGTTTTCTAAAGTTGTTTTTTTATGGCGTTGGCTCCAGGTGGGGGACGGACAGAAACCTCCGCCCAGCCCAGAATGTTCCCCCCATCTTAGGAATGTAAGACTCAGAGGAAGTTTTGCCCATCAGAACTTCCAGTGGCAGCCATCTTACACCACCCAAAAGGCCTGTTAACAATGAGACTACATCACAGTTAGTTCCACTGCCAGTTTATATATACCTTTACTCTGATATCTTCTGATTCCCTCATGCGAAGGGGGGATGTAGACAGTTATAATGGAAGTTAAATTCAGTTATAGTTTATAAATATAGCGCCAATATATTCTGCAGCGCTGTATTATTTGTTGCCTAGCTATCAATATAATTAGTAGAGAATTGTAATAAGAATTTTGTTGAATAAGTATTTTTCTGATTTTTGAAGCTAATACGAATTCTTGAGTGTTTTATTTCAGATGTACGTATAGGAGAGATGATTTTACGCTGGACACTGGTAGGATCTTCGCATGAGGTAATCAGAGCAATTGATTCTGAGGTTTTGCACTTTTGTGAGTAGGTGGAGCATCTTCTAAGTACAATTCTTACAAAACGGTAAGCATATTGAATGCAGAATTGGTAAATCACGGTGAGGTAGACACCATGTTATCAGTCTAGGATGGTATAATCACGCTGACAATCACTACAGGTGACCCCTAGAGGTAGAGGGCAAGGCACAATTTGAAGTTAAAATAAAGTTAGCCTAGGTAAATGGCGGGAGGTTATCCATCCCAGTCTTGTTACGTCTGGCTGCCTAAGCACCCCCTCGGTATCGGACTGCCCGGACAGAACTAAATAAATACTAAAGGAACAAAAAGGGAGTTGTGCTGAAGGATGGGGAAAAAGGAAAGGCCATGATGACGTCTCTCTTCAGCAAAAGTTAGAATAGTCTTTGCTTGGCCCCACATACACCTCAACCGGTCACGAGTGTAGTCAGATGAATAACTCCTGGTTCGCTCCTGGTTACAGGTAAGGCCTCGTGTACAATCCTGCATTATTCTTACACACAACACAACTTAGAAAGGTAAGAGTTTGAAGCAGCAGCCGCTCCACAAGCTTTAAGAATTGCAAATAGGGTGCGGACAAGAAGAGAAAAGTTATAAACATGTCCTAGTAGGTGTGGATCACTCTCTCCTATATAAAATACCATAAGATGTCTAATATATTGGTTAAAAATGTTCTGAAGCAGAGTAAGTGGGTAAATGAGTAAATATATATGTAAATAAGAATATGTTAGTTGTATAATAATAATTGGACGTTTTCCCAGATATCCAGTTACCTTTTTTTGACCTGTTTTTCAGGAAAGCAGAGAGACCACTGATGATAAGTATCACAGTAATTGTATTGTCTAATGTTATACTATATGTTATATTTGTTTGGCTTTACATTGTATCATATTGCTTTATTTGTGCTCTGACAGACCTGCTGAGACCTGTTTCAATTACGGACTATTGACAGTGTATCTAGTGACCCTCATATATATATGTTGACTGAGCAATTGCTGTATATGTTTATGGAAGGTAATGGACTAAACAGCACTTTACAAGCTGGAAATATGTATACAAGATCAGGGATAAGTTAAGGACAGATAGGGTGAGTCGACGTGGAGCGGGGGCACCACAGGCGTTTCAAGAGGGTGCCGAACTCCGCTGGTTAGGTAGGTTTCCAGCTTTAAGGATATTACTAGGGTACTATTAGGAGTGGGTATATCATTTATAAATTGTGTAAATCTTATGTTTTTATTTCTATGAACTATCTTGGGTGACAATTTATTTTGATATTTTAATCAATTGAAAATGATTTTTGATTGTATGTAAGATCCTTATATAGAAGTTATTTGACATGAACCATAAGTGTATGATTTAGAATTGATGATTTGTTTTTCACGAACCCAAAGAATGTAATGTTTCTGTATATATACTGTAGTATATCTCTTCCTCTTCTCTTAGGGATGATTGTTTTTCATTTATAGGTAAGTCAAGAACTGATATCATATCCTTTTTATATATTTTCCTTGAAAGATGGTGTGTATACGTAATATTAGATGATAAGATGCTCAAGGGGGGTGACTTATATTCTTAAGGTTATATGTAAAATTTTGTGATTTGTTTTTGTGTTGCAAGGTATTACTATGTCATAGATAGTTATGAAAATGGTACACATTTTTATGAGATTATGGTTGAAAATGTTGTCCACGTAATAAATTCCCCGAGATAGGTTTTTCTTATGTTTTGACACTTATAAAGGGCTTGTCTAACATGTATTTTTGAGCTTTCTCTCCCCCTTTAACATACAGCTACTGTGGACCGAAGTCGCTTCCCACAGTCTGGAGATGGAGTGATAAACGTCAGAAATTCTGCGGATGACTGAGACAGCTGAAGAGCTCAAATGGCAGCCCAACTAGATCCAAGATCTACACTACAAGGCAGACGAGCCCAGGAGAACTACTGAATGTCTCTTACGACAGACGCTGGCCTATATGCGATGGATATAAACATCCCAAGGGACACTGACCGCTTAGGACACCTTTATTTTTTGATTATCAGGGACTGACTTATTTTAGATAAGACTGAAGTTTCCACCAGCAATATTGACTTGGTACGAGGCCAGGTCCTCCTGAATTAGACCGTAGTGAGGACCGACTTATGGAGAATGTAAAATATAATGACTAACAGATAAGTGATAATTATGACCGGTATTTGATTGCGGCATTCGTATAGTTTCCTTGTTTGTCATGGTTTGTGAGTGTTCGTGTCCATCCGATGGTGTAAAGGGCAGACCAACGTGGGGAATCCGGTGAAGTGGTGTAGGAAGACCGGCTCCTTCTACTAGGGGAGGAGAATGTACCTGGGAAGGTCTGTGTGCATGCACTTTGGTTGGAGCATTCACTCATTGCCACGGGAGAAGGGAACTGTGGGAGCAGCATTCATCTTTATTATGTTTAGAATCTATTTTTAGTAAATATAATCTCCATATTTTTGTGTGAAAAACTTTTACTATGTATTTCAGTAGTATTAAATAGAGAGGTGAGACATCATCTTAGATAACAGTTTAGGGTGCGGCAAGAACAACTACAAAGGCGTTACGATTGTCATTATGGTTAGACGTTACGGTTGTCTCAATGTTGGTGAAGACTCCTTTCCCCTCCTCTACCTTTTCCCCCTCTGTCACCTAGGGCAAAGATTTTGGGTAAGATTTTGAATGTCTCCAAAGGGGGGAATGTTATGGCAATAAATAGTTAATCATTTATATTAGTATATAGTCATTCAGAAATCTTTCAGGCTCGAGGCCTGTTTGTAGGGAAAAAGCCTTGGCCTTGCTCCTTCCCCTAGCTAAGCCCTCTCTCCTTCTTCCCTCCCACCTTTGGGTTTTATATAATGTTTTGATTTAGAGGTAGCCGTATAGAAGTTCTTATCAGAATGTCTTCGGACTGGATGTACAATTCAAGGCTAGTTTAAACTAATTAACACACAGAATATAATTGAATGTTTTTTTCAGAATAAAATGTAGATTCAGCATAATATGATGCAATTATCTAGTAACACCCTTAAGAAATGCCCCTTTAATGATAAGAGTATAAAACTGCTAACCCCTCCCTTAGTAAAGATCTTTGTCATTAAGGTCTACATTGACATGGGTGTCAGCGTGGCTCTTTTCGGTGACGTGCACACACTTAGACAAAGCATCCAATTTGGCGGCAGACAATTAAGATGACAGCCTCACCCGAAAGGTGTGGGGGGCATCCATTACAAGTGAAGCTGACAAGACCTGTCAGTGTTCCACATGTGACTCCCTCGTACATTTTATATCCTTGGATGAAATATTTCTTGGACTAGTCTGGGGAGCATCTGGTATGAAAATGGGAAAAATCTTTTATTTTTTTATAACTAATATTGTCCATATTTCAGGTTGAGATAGAAAGATCTGAAATATTTGGCTTTGGTAACATATCTTTAACATCCCTACATATTTACACGTGGATGGTCTTTTATTATGCTTGATGATGACCATTTTGTACGTCCTCACTAGATGAATTGCCAGACAGACACATAAATAATAAATCAGCTATATGAGCGTAAGTAAAGTGTTCAGATGTGTACAACTGGTTTAAAGGGAATCTGTCAGCAGGTTTTTGCTATATAATCTGCAAGGGCTGAAACACTGATTACAGCAATGTGGCAATTACTAGGTTTTTTCAATAAAATCAGTGTTTTATCATCAGATGATTATCACTACATGACTAAAGGCCCTGTCACACATAACGAGATCGCTAACGAGATCGTTGCAATGTCACAGATTTTGTTACGTAACAACGATCCTGCTAACAATGTCGTTATGTGTGACACGCACTAACAATCTGGTCCCTGCTAAAATAGTGCATATACAGCCCCCCAATGTCCCATAGGGCTCACATCTCACATACAGCCCTCCATAGGGCTCACATCTCATATACAGCCCCCATAGAGCTCCCATATCATATACAGCCCCCTTATAGGGCTCCCATATCATATATAACCCCACCATATCTCGATGGATCTTCACATTGAAAAGCATGAGCCCCCATGGACTTAATGAGGAACTGCATTTTACGGGCTTTTTGAGCTAAGCCCTCAGACATATGAAGCGATGGCTGGGAGGACCACCGCGGTGCAGAATAAGGTACGATACACAAGATGGGAGTGCAAACCACAAGGGTGAATTTATTAACAGGCGGGGAAGGATGTGAAGAAGGAAGGTTCAAGCAGGGGTAAACAGTGGCAAACGAGATTTAACAAACTGTTCGTTTTCTCTAGTTGGTCCGCTCAATAGCACGGTTCTCCAACTATCACAAGTTAAGAGCACACAGGTAAATTCACAACAACAAGGTACAATGCTACTCTACGTGTAACCTTTCTGGCCTTGCTACACAGGCCACACGGCTGCCGTGTTCTATCTACTGAAGCCTATTCTACCCTGAGAGGTGCACAATATTCAACTCACAGTGATGCAGGGATTTGGATGCAGTCCCGGGGGGCCCCCAACAACAGCAGTCTTATCCGAAGGTGCACACGGCTTCTGTCTCGAATCGATGGGCTGCAAATCTTCTCCTTGCTTCAGGTTCTCACTGGATCCCAGGCATGTCTGTGTCCCACTTTCATTTCACACGAACACTGCAGTCCTTTCCAAAACACACAGAAGGTCTGTTCCTCTCTACACATAAACGGGCTGTTCCAAAAAACACACTCTCCGAAGGGGGGAAAACAGGACATACCATCATCCCACAGCTGGGGGGGTTTCTGTCTCTTAAAGTGGCAGCGTGTTTCTTACGGTCCCACACAGGCAGGGATTCTTAAAGTGGCAACGCTTCTCTTACTGTCCATAGCAGTAGCCCCCCAACACATACGATCCAGTCATGAACTTCTGGGAGAATAATCAATCGGACACTGTGGTCCAAGAGCTGACGGGTACATCCGCCAACAGAAATGGGCCGGGGTCGGGAGCTTGAACCCCTTATCCCATAGGTCTAATGAAAAGGAGGAAAGAACCAGAAAGCATGTACAAATGACCGGGATCAGAGAAACAGACCAATAATTCAAAAAATTTTTTGTAAATCTTTATTAACAATAATACAGAGAAATATGAGCAAAAAACACAAACAGAATAAAAACACTTAAAATGTGTGATGGACAACCACCAACACAGCAATGACTATGGCCCCAGATGTCATCAGAATAGCTGTATCATGAGACCCAAACATGGGTTTAAATATTTGATTAGGACCTGCTGGTGACTAGACTCACAGGAAGGCAAGCCTGCTGACATAAAAGAATGAAAAAAAAAAACAAGAGATTCCAGGACAATATAGGTGGCATTGATCAAAAAACAAGAAAATCATGAATAGCAATCATCAAACCCAGTTGAAAGATAATGCAGCTCAGCTAATATTGAATCAGAATATATTGCACCAATGTACAAAACAGTGAGATGCGACTCATAGATTCCTGTGATAAAGTATAGTACAGGGACCTAATGTCCCTTATGGAGTAACAAGAATGAAAAAAGTCCTGAGGATGAAGCCGTTGTTTTAGAGCGGCGATACGCGTCGGTCCCTGCTGCTATTGTGCCCCGGTCTCCTGACCTGCTATGGTGACTATAACTTATTTTTACTTTTTTCCAGGCATTGGTGATTGCATTGTCCTGACTTTTGTTTATCCTTTATGTTTTCTCACCCTGCTCACAGGTGAATGATTTTTGATGCCTCAGCATTAACTGCACTGACCATTCCAGTTTATGGTGTGCTCTCCTAGACCTGTGTTCAGTGGCGGATTATAATGAGGTCAAATGGGGTTACCGCCCGAGGCCCAGGTCTCCAGGAGGACCCAAGTTCTAAAAAGTAAATAGCCCCCAATGTCCCATTATAATCCTCAGCAGTGTCAGCATCGCGGCGCCGGCGCTGATTTAAAAGATGCTGGGGCCAGGGCCGCCCTCTTACTAACATGCTGCACCGCTGCCGGCAGGGCACAGCGCGGGTGCGTGCAGCTGCTGGAGCCACCATCCACACATACCTCTCTGCTTCCTCTGAGTCTGCTGGGAGGCGGAGAGCCCAGCCTACACTCACAGACCCGACGGCGACAGAAGAGAAGGTGCCCGGGCTGCCTCAGCCTGATGTATTGTATATTTGTGCTCCTCCTGCTGCTGTGCCTGCACTTCAAAGCATACAGTACATGGGCAGCAGCAGTAAGCTCGTATGTAATGTGATCCAGTCAGGCACAACGGGGGTCAGTGTATGGGGTGGGGGGGGGGGAGACTACAGGCAGTGGAGGAACCTAGGACTGTCCAAAACTACATGGGGCAAGTGCTGGTGCTGCACACTGTGCCCCTCTATCTTATTTTGCTTCTATCATCATGTATGTAATGGTTATATAAATGCATGATATGAGCAAAATATCCAGATGGAGCGAACACACAGTGTGCAGCAGGGGCCTGGGACACTTGAAATGATGCATCATGCAACTGGATCCAAGATGGAGGGTGAAATGCACACTTGTGCTGGGGGGCTGGTGTGCTCGAAGCGATGCATCATTTCAAATGCCCCAGGCCCCTGCAGCACACTGTGTGTTTGCTCCATCTGGATATTTTGCTCACATCATGCATTTATATCTCCATTACATACATGATGAAACAAGCAATACATCTAGAAGGAGGGGCAAAGTGTTCTTCTGCATGTGTGTGGTGTGTGCAGTCTGTGTTCTTGTGCATATATGCCTGTCTGTGTTCTTGTGCATGCATGTGCCTGTGTTCTTTTGCATGCGTGTGCCTATCTGAGTTCTTGTGCATGCGTGTGCCTGTCATTGTTCTTGTGCATGTATGCCTGTATGTGTTCTTGTGCATGTGTGTGCCTGTCTGTGTTCTTATGCATGCGTGTGCCTGTCTGTGTTCTTGTGCATGCGTGTGCCTGCAGCACACTGTGTGTTCGCTCCATCTGGATATTTTGCTCACATCATGCATTTATATATCTATTACATACGTGATGATACAAGCAATATATCTAGAAGGAGGGGCACAGTATGTGGGACCAGCATTTGCCCCATGTGTTCTTCTGCATGTGTGTGGTGTGTGCAGTCTGTGTTCTTGTGCATGTATGCCTGCGTTCTTGTGCACGCATGTGCCTGTCTGTGTTCTTTTGCATGCGTGTGCCTGTGTTCTTGTGCATGCATGTGCCTGTCTGTGTTCTTGTGCATGTATGCCTGTCTGTGTTATTGTGCATGCGTGTGCCTGTCTGTGTTCTTGTGCATGCGTGTGCCTGTCTGTGTTCTTGTGCATGTGTGTTCCTGTCTGTGTTCTTGTGCATGTGTGTGTCTGTCTGTGTTCTTATGCATGTATGTGTTTGTGTTCTTGTGCCTGCGTTTGCTCCTTGTCTGCATTCTTGTGCATGTACCTGTCTGCGCTCTTTTGCGTGCTTATGCTTGTTTGGGTTCTTGTGCCTGCGCATGTGTCCTGTCTGCTTTCTTGAGTGTGCCTATTTGCGTTTTTGTGTGTGTAGTCTTCTGCTGTATACAGGGGGCTGTGTGTGGGCTCCTGCTGTATACAGGGAGCTGTGTGTGGACTCCTGCTATATGCAGGGGACTGTGTGTTGGCTCCTGCTGCATACAGGGGGTTATGTGTGGGCTCCTGCTGTGTATAAGGGGCTATGTGTGGGCTGCTGCAGTATACACAGGGCTATTTGTAGGCTCCTGCATACATGAGGCTATTTGTGGGCTTCTGCTGCATACTTTAGGCTATTTGAGGGCTCCTGTGGTATACAGAGAGCTATGTGTGAGATTCTGCTGTATACATGGGGCTATGTGTGAGCTCTTGCTGCAGACAGGAGGCTATTTGTGAGCTCCTGCTGTATACACAGGGCTACGTGTGGACTTCTGCTACATACAGGAGGCTATTTGTGGGCTCCTGTATGCACAGGGCAATGTGTGGGCTCCTGCTGTATATAGGGGGCTGTGTGGGGGGTCCTGTGCATACTGGAGGCTATTTGTGGGCTCCTGCTGCATACACGGGGCTATTTGTGGGCTCCTAATGGGTGCTATGTGTGAGGTCCTGCTACCTTAATTTCCCACCCCTATAGTTCTATCTATGCTATGTATAGCGTGCCACAGTTTTTTCCTTTTTTTGCTTTCATGGATCTGCACCTGTGTGCTAATCATATGACTTATCACACGTTGAGTATTTGGTCAGTTTTTACCTCAGTATCTGTAAGGCCTCGTGCACACGTTGAGTATTTGGTGAGTTTTTACCTCAGTATTTGTAAGGCCTCGTGCACACGGTGAGTATTTGGTGAGTTGTTACCTCAGTATCTGTAAGGCCTCATGCACACGCTGAGTATTTGGTCAGTTTTTACCTCAGTATCTGTAAGGCCTCGTGCACACGCTGAGTATTTGGTGAGTTTTTACCTCAGTATTTGTAAGGCCTCGTGCACACGCTGAGTATTTGGTGAGTTTTACCTCAGTATCTGTAAGGCCTCGTGCACACGCTGAGTATTTGGTGTTTTTACCTCAGTATTTGTAAGGCCTCGTGCACACGCTGAGTATTTGGTGAGTTTTTACCTCAGTATTTGTAAGGCCTCGTGCACACGCTGAGTATTTGGTGCGTTTTTACCTCAGTATTTGTAAGGCCTCGTGCACACGCTGAGTATTTAGTGAGGTTTTACCTCAGTATCTGTAAGGCCTTGTGCACACGCTGAGTATTTGGTCAATTTTTACCTCAGTATCTGTAAGGCCTCGTGCACACGCTGAGTATTTGGTGAGTTGTTACCTCAGTATTTGTAAGGCCTCGTGCACACGCTGAGTATTTGGTGAGTTGTTACCTCAGTATTTGTAAGGCCTCGTGCACACACTGAGTATTTGGTGAGTTTTTACCTCAGTATCTGTAAGGCCTCGTGCACACGCTGAGTATTTGGTGAGTTGTTACCTCAGTATTTGTAAGGCCTCGTGCACACGCTGAGTATTTGGTGAATTGTTACCTCAGGATTTGTAAGGCCTCGTGCACACGCTGAGTATTTGGTGAATTTTTACCTCAGTATCTGTAAGGCCTCGTGCACACAGAGTATTTGGTGAGTTTTCTTTACCTCAGTATTTAAAGGTATCCTGACCCCTAAAAATTAGCCCCCAGTCTCTTAAGACCTGTCCCTGCACCATCCTTAGACATTTCTAGTCATCCCTTTGTGCTAAAAATGTGTATTAGTAAAGTTCATAAAAGTGACTTTATTAACTGCACCCACTGCGGCTTCGAAACAGCAAAAGGTGTTCCTCGTACTTCTCCCCACCGCCTGCACGCTAATTATTCAAGCCCCGATGGGTGTGCTAATCAGCAGAGAGTCGCCTCTTCACATTACATAGGCGGTATAGCCGCTATGACGCGTTTAGCGTCATAGCGGCTATACCGCCCATGTAATGTGACGCTGCGCTTTGTGCTTCTCCCCACCACCTGCACGCTAATTATTCACGCCCCGATGGGCGTGCTAATCAGCAGAAAGCCGCCGCGTCACATTACATGGGTGGTATAGCCGCTATGACGCTAAACGTCATGATTTCATTTGCTTTTATTTTTTTTTACTTAAATGGAACACAGCTAATCTGTTTCAGGTATATGATGACCCGTCACATGACCGGGGGGCCCACAGAGTCTGAACAGCCCGGGCCCCGGCTACCCTTAATCCACCCCTGCCTGTGTTACTGACCTCAGAGCTTTTGTCCTTAATTAGCTCTTAGGCAGGACTGACATTATTGTATTTGTGACTTTTTTCATTCTTGTTACTCCATAAGGGACATTAGGTCCCTGTACTATACTTTATCACAGGAATCTATGAGTCGCATCTCACTGTTTTGTACATTGGTGCAATATATTCTGATTCAATATTAGCTGAGCTGCATTATCTTTCAACTGGGTTTGATGATTGCTATTTATGATTTTCTTGTTTTTTGATCAATGCCACCTATATTGTCCTGGAATCTCTTGTTTTTTTCATCCCTTTATGTCAGCAGGCTTGCCTTCCTGTGAGTCTAGTCACCAGCGGGTCCTAATCAAATATTTAAACCCATGTTTGGGTCTCATGATACAGCTATTCTGATGACATCTGGGGCCATAGTCATTGCTGTGTTGGTGGTTGTCCATCACACATTTTAAGTGTTTTTATTCTGTTTGTGTTTTTTGCTCATATTTCTCTGTATTATTGTTAATAAAGATTTACAAAAAATTTTTTGAATTATTGGTCTGTTTCTCTGATCCCGGTCATTTGTACATGCTTTCTGGTTCTTTCCTCCTTTTCATTATTGGTGTATAGCATGTGACTGGTGGATCGCCTTCTAGTGCCACTCTAACACATTTCTTCTTATCCCATAGGTCTAATAGGATTACTGAGTAGTCATCAATTTGTACAAACTTTACTCTATGTGAATAACTGTTATGATTATGTGGCCAAATCATTTATGGTCTTTGATTGACCTCAGGACACCTTACATCATTGGGGCCCAGCATTAGGATTTATTTTAGGCCCAATGTGAGCTTATTAGTCCCCCATTCACTCTTGATAAGTTGTCAGGACTCTTTGTTCTCCATAAAAATTGTGTTAATTTTGGGTATTACCACCTACGCCCATGAACGGCGCCTCTGTGCAGAGTTATTCTCGGTCGAGCTTGGACCTCTTAATTTGGTTTAGTGCACTATACCATATTCCATACATAATTTGTGGATGACACCAGAATGGCCTGATTCTAAGGCATCGGGTATTCTAGACTATGGTTAGCAGAGTATACGGGGCTCAGCGGTTGGCCGGGGCCGGAGGAGGAGGAGGAGGGGCGCCCTCCGGCCCCGGGGCCGGAGAAGGAGGAGGAGGAGGAGGGGCGCACCCTCCGGCCCCGGGGCCGGAGGAGGAGGAGGAGGAGGGGCACACCCTCCGGCCCCGGGGCCGGAGGAGGAGGAGGGGCGCACCCTCCGGCCTCGGGGCCGGAGGAGGAGGAGCTGGAGGAGGGGCGCACCCTCCGGCCCCGGAGGAGGAGGGGCGCACCCTCCGGCCCCGGGTCCGGAGGAGGAGGAGGAGGGGCGCACCCTCCGGCCCCGGGGCCGGAGGAGGAGGAGGGGCGCACCCTCCGGCCCCGGAGCCGGAGGAGGAGGAGGAGGGGCGCACCCTCCGGCCCCGGGGCCGGAGGAGGAGGAAGGGCGCACCCTCCAGCCCCGGGGCCGGAGGAGGAGGAGAAGGAGGGGCACACCCTCCGGCCCCGGGGCCGGAGGAGGAGGAGGAGGAGGGGCGCACCCTCCGGCCCCGGGGCTGGAGGAGGAGGGGCGCACCCTCTGGCCCCGGGGCCGGAGGAGGAGGAGGAGGGGCGAGCCCTCTGGCCCCAGGGCAGGAGGAGGAGGGGCGAGCCCTCTGGCACCGGGGCCGGAGGAGGAAGAGGAGGGCGCGCCCTCTGGCCCCGGGGCCGGAGGAGGAGGAGGAGGGGCGTGCCCTCCGGCCTGGAGGAGGAGGGGTGTGCCCTCCTGCCCCGGGGCCGGAGGAGGTGGAGGAGGGGCATGCCCTCCAGCCCCGGGGCAGGAGGAGGAGGAGGGGCGAGCCCTCTGGCCCGGTGCCGGAGGAGGACGAGGAGGAGGGGCGCACCCTCCGGCCCCGGGGCCGGAGGAGGACGAGGAGGAGGGGCGCACCCTCCGGGGCCGGAGGAGGACAAGGAGGAGGGGCGCACCCTCCGGCCCCGGAGGAGGAGGAGGAGGGGCGCACCCTCCGGCCCCGGAGGAGGAGGGGCGCACCCTCCGGCCCCGGAGGAGGAGGGGCGCACCCTCCGGCCCCAGAGGAGGAGGGGCGCACCCTCCGGCCCCGGAGGAGGAGGGGCGCACCCTCCGGCCCCAGAGGAGGAGGGGCGCACCCTCCGGCCCCAGAGGAGGAGGGGCGCACCCTCCGGCCCCAGAGGAGGAGGGGCGCACCCTCCGGCCCCGGGGCCGGAGGAGGAGGAGGGGCGCGCCTCCGGCCCCGGGGCCAGAGGAGGAGGGGCGCGCCCTCCGGCCCCGGGGCCGGAGGAAAAAGAGGAGGAGGGGCGCGCCCTCCGGCCCCGGGGCCGGAGGAGGAGGAGGAGGAGGGGCGAGCCCTCTGGCCCCGGGGCCGGAGGAGGAGGGGCGAGCCCTCTGGCCCCGGGGCCGGAGGAGGAGGAGGAGGAGGAGGCACGCCCTCTGACCCCGAGGCCGGAGGAGGAGGAGGAGGAGGGCGCGCCCTCTGGCCCCGGGGCCGGAGGAGGAGGAGGAGGAGGGGCGTGCCCTCAGGCCCCGGGGCCAGAGGAGGAGGAGGAGAGGGGCGCGCCCTCCGGCCCCGGGCCGGAGGAGGAGGAGGTGAAGGAGGGGCGTGCCCTCCGGCCTCGGGGCCGGAGGAGGAGGAGGAGGGGCGCGCCCTCCGGCCCCGGGGCCGGAGGAGGAGGAGGAGAAAGAGGAGTCGGGGCCGGAGGAAGAGGAGGAGGAGGGGCGCGCCCTCTGGCCCCGGGGCCGGAGGAGGAGGAGGAGGAGGAGGGGCGGCCCTCCGGCCCCGGGGCCAGAGGAGGAGGAGGAGGGGCGTGCCCTCCGGCCCCGGGGCCGGAGGAGGAGGTGGAGGAGGGGCGTGCTCTCTGGCCCCGGGGCCGGAGGAGGAGGAGGAGGGGCGAGCCCTCTGGCCCCGGGGCCGGAGGAGGAGGAGGAGGGCGCGCCCTCTGTACCCGGGGCCGGAGGAGGAGGAGGAGGAGGGCGCGCCCTCCGGCCCCGGCGGAGGAGGAGGAGGGGCGCGCCGGCCCCGGAGGAGGAGGAGGAGAAAGAGGAGTCGGGGCCGGAGGAGGAGGAGGAGGGGCGCGCCGGCCCCGGAGGAGGAGGAGGAGGGGCGCGCCGACCCCGGAGGAGGAGGAGAAGGAGAAGGAGGAGGGGCGCGCCGGCCCCGGGGCCGGAGGAGGAGGAGGAGGAGGGGCGCGCCGGCCCCGGGGCCGGAGGAGGAGGGGACAGGCCCCGGGGAGCCGGGGACGGAGGAGGAGTGCATCGGTGAATCCCTCTCTATTATTATAATGGCGGATGGATTAATGACTTTGCTGTTGTTTCCTATAGAAACAAATAGGCTCAGATCTTAACCCTATGTTCATTTGTCCATCCCACAGATCTGTTCCCTCCACAATTTACCATTCTGTAACTGAATTTTATTTTGTTTAAAGGGAATTTGTCATAATTTTTAGTTTTTAAGTCTTTGTAGTTTTGCTAAAAAATGTGTTTAGAAAAGTATAAAGTGAAATTGTGAAAAAATTCATAAAAGAAAATTCTTGAATGGATGCTATTGGCAACAGAGACTGTTTTTCATATAGTATATTAGGCCGCACATTGCTTTCTATATAATACTAGATGGTGGCCCGATTCTAACGCATCGGGTATTCTAGACTATGGTTAGCAGAGTATACGGGAGCTCAGCGGACAGCACAGTACACCGGCGGGTGAGCGGACAGCACAGTACACCGGCGGGTGAGCGGACAGCACAGTACACCGGCGGGTGAGCGGACACACACATCTACACACACACACACCCCTACACACACACCCCTAAACACACACCCCTACACACACACCCCTACACACTTCCTTTCCCTTGGTCTGACCCGGTCCAGCTGGAGCCCGGTCTTCCCGTCCTCGTCCGTGACTCTGCTCTGGTGCCGGATCCTCTTCCCTCAGTGAAGGAAATCACAGTCTGGAGCCCCAGCACGGTAGGGGGCGGCAGTGAGCACAGGAGCTTTCTTCAGGCTCTCTGGCGTCCCCTCTGCTCTATGCCTGGCAGTAGTGTGACGGCGGGGCCATGTAATCCCAATCACAGGCTTTTCCCTGGCAACAGAAGCAGCAACAGCCGCAGCTCGGATTCCTTCCATTGCGCAAGCGCAGCCCGGGGCCGACAGTGAGAGATAGAGTAGCAACACCGGGGAGAGAGGAAGATGGTGGACGGCAGCGGAAAACTGAGGGGAATCCGGGAGCAGATGGATTAGACGGCAGGAGGCCATGTATGGGGGCGGAGGAGGGAGAGAGGGCGGTGGGCGGACAGGAGGCCGTTATGCTGGAGGACGTGGCCTGTCATGGTGGAGAGCTCAAGAGAGGCCCCCTGGCTTGTCATGGAGGGAGAGCTCAGGAGGGGGGGATCATGTAGACGACTGGGAAGGGGAACAGACAGGTGAGCGGAGGAGACAGGGGAAGGCGGGTGTAATGTGCGGAGAGGAGAGGCGCTGTGACACTGTTCCTATATTTACTATATAATTGCCTAATCGCGTGGCTGTTTTATGCTGCGCTCATTGGTCACCGCGACTGGCTGCAACCAATGAGCGCTGGCGCGCGATTTCGGCCTCACACAGACACGATTAGGCAATTATATAGTAGACTAGATGGCAGCCCGATTCTTAAGAATCGGGTAGTCTAGAATCCATATATAGTTTATTTACGAATAGTTAGGGTAGTGCGGTGAAATGAATTGTGTGCATACAGGCGGCTCTGTGGGTAGCAGAGTATATGGTGGCTCAGTGGTTAGCAGTGAGTGCGGTGGCTCAGTGGTTAGCAGTGAGTGCGGTGGCTCAGTGGTTAGCAGTGAGTGCGGTGGCTCAGTGGTTAGCAGTGAGTGCGGTGGCTCAGTGGTTAGCAGTGAGTGCGGTGGCTCAGTGGTTAGCAGTGAGTGCGGTGGCTCAGTGGTTAGCAGTGAGTGCGGTGAGATTGGTCAGCGCAGCGGCGTGGCCAGAGTGGTCAGCGCAGCGGCGTGGCCAGAGTGGTCAGCGCAGCGGCGTGGCCAGAGTGGTCAGCGCAGCGGCGTGGCCAGAGTGGTCAGCGCAGCGGCGTGGCCAGAGTGGTCAGCGCAGCGGCGTGGCCAGAGTGGTCAGCGCAGCGGCGTGGCCAGAGTGGTCAGCGCAGCGGCGTGGGCAGAGTGGTCAGCGCAGCGGCGTGGCCAGAGTGGTCAGCGCATGTGCGTGGCCAGAGTGGTCAGCGCATGTGCGTGGCCAGAGTGGTCAGCGCATGTGCGTGGCCAGAGTGGTCAGCGCATGTGCGTGGCCAGAGTGGTCAGCGCAGCGGCGTGGCCAGAGTGGTCAGCGCAGCGGCGTGGCCAGAGTGGTCAGCGCAGCGGCGTGGCCAGAGTGGTCAGCACATACACACACACACATACATACAACACACACACACACAACACACACACAACACACACACAACACACACACAACACACACACAACACACACACACACACACACACTCCGCTATACTTACCACCGACCCTGCATCTTCTCCGGCGCCTGGATCCTGAGTCAACATGTGGCCACCCCCGGACGACTGGAGAGGGCAGAGGACGGCTGGAGGCGGGAGGGGTCAGGGGAGGGCTGGAGGCTGGAGAGGGCAGAGGAGGGCTGGAGGCTGGAGAGGGCAGAGGAGGGCTGGAGGCTGGAGAGGGCAGAGGAGGGCTGGAGGCTGGAGAGGGCAGAGGAGGGCTGGAGGCTGGAGAGGGCAGAGGAGGGCTGGAGGCTGGAGGACGGCCGGAGGCGGGCACAGGCTGGAGGACGGCCGGAGGCGGGCACAGGCTGGAGGACGGCCGGAGGCGGGCACAGGACACAGGCCGGAGGCGGGCACAGGACACAGGCCGGAGGCGGGCACAGGACACAGGCCGGAGGCGGGCACAGGACACAGGCCGGAGGCGGGCACAGGACACAGGCCGGAGGCGGGCACAGGACACAGGCCGGAGGGGGTCACAGGACACAGGCCGGAGGGGGTCACAGGACACAGGCCGGAGGGGGTCACAGGACACAGGCCGGAGGGGGTCACAGGACACAGGCCGGAGGGGGTCACAGGACACAGGCCGGAGGGGGTCACAGGACACAGGCCGGAGGGGGTCACAGGACACAGGCCGGAGGGGGTCACAGGACACAGGCCGGAGGGGGTCACAGGACACAGGCCGGAGGGGGTCACAGGACACAGGGCGGAGGGGGTCACAGGACACAGGGCGGAGGGGGTCACAGGACACAGGCCGGAGGGGGGCACAGGACACAGGCTGGAGGAGACACAGGCTGGAGGGAGCACAGGCTGCAGCGGAGGCGGCGGGCACAGGCTGGAGCGGAGGCGGAGGCAGGAGGGCAGACTTACCGGTGGGCGCGCGTCGGGTGTAGGAGGAGAGGAGGCGCGGGCAGAGCTGCAGGACAGTCAGTCCCGCCCTCTCTCCTCTCCAGGCGCGGAGCACGGGTACCCCCAGAGGTTGTGTGGCCCCCCGAGGTGGCGGGGGAGCGTTGCCGGCGGAGGCCGCACACCGGAGTGTGGGCCGGTCCGGGCCGGTTCCCTCATGTTGGTGGGCGCACACCAGGCTGTGTGCGGACCCAGTGGCGGCATGGCGGTCCCTGATGGAGAGTGGGCGGTGAGCTGCAGGGCTGTGGGCCGGATGTGGGTGGGCGCAGACGGGGCTCTGTGCAGGGCCGGTGGCTGGGGCTCTGTGGGTCTGGTGCTTCCGGTTCCGGTGTTTGACACAGGAGGGAGGCCATCACGGAAGCGGAAGCGGATTTTGGGCGGAAGTGGCCTTCGGGTTTTATGTATAAGATATCTACAGCAGTGCCAGTAGTCAGAGGTGTCGGTGTACAGTAGTTTTGGTTGTTTGGCGGTGTCAGTGTTTGGCGTTGTCAGTGTCTGGCGGTGTCGGTGCCACGCCAAAGTGAAGGAGGTGCAGTATATAGCAGATATATACAGGGATGATTAGGAGGAGGTGTATAAGTGAGGAGGGGGAGGTGTATACAGCAGATGTACAGTGATGAGGTGGAGTATACGGCAGTGATGAGGTGGTGCAACACAACAGCAGTAACCCGATCTGCAGACAGCACTAAACTCTCACCTGGGCGTATCAACAGCTGCACTGGGACAGGGGGGCTGGGGATGGAGGTGGAGCACACCGGCCCCGCGGGGGGGCCCGGGGGTTACGGAGGAGGAGCGTGCCGACTAATCAGAGAAGCGGCGGTCAGAGTATTTTAAATGTGGCGCCAAAGCGAGTGGCGCTTCTCTGATTGGTTGGCACGCTGAATATGGCGACCAATCAGGGAAGGGCCGTTCGCTTTGACACCACATTTCAAATACCGTGCATGTCCCGGTGGCACGGAGCCGAAGTGCCCCGCCAGCTCCTCTCCCAGCCCCGCCGCGATTATCTTGTAGCCCCCGGGAGATGATGGCGGCGCATATCTCCCACCGGCACGGAGCTTCAGTGCCCCACCAGCTCCTCTGCCTTCCCCGCCGCGATACCCAGAGAAGGGGCGCTCAACTTAGCGCCATCTTTGAATA